>VYZP01031839.1:0-10029 GCA_013400635.1 Hypocryptadius cinnamomeus | reverse complement strand
CCCCCGTGAATTTTCATGAGATGCTTTTTCCTTATTTCTAGCACTTAACAATCCAATTATATTTGGGTTTATGCTAGTATTTGCCTCTATTGCCATTGTTAGGTTTTGGAATCAGAGCAATTTTTCCATCCTGATGGTGCGGAAAAAAATATGTTTCATTATGACTTGTTATAACCCTGGAAATCTTTTCTCTCGCTTGGGTTGAGGACAATTTTTTATGTGGCACTCTATACTGATGCCTAAAGTGAAGCAGAATGAAGCATAAGGAAGAGAAGCTTTGCTGAAATATAGCTTCTTCCACTGTGTAGAATTATCTTGGAAGAAAGCTTGCTTCTCTCTAATGTTATGCTTTTTTCCCCCCTACTATTATTCAAGTTGTTTCTACAAATGAATGTTGTTTTTGCAAGGTTTGTTTATGAAGCCATTGCTCTTAGCAACCCCTGCTCACCTGTGAGCAAGTTACGTGGCACAGATCAGGTATCCAGTTCTTTCTGGATGGGATGACCTTAAAAACAGATTCTGCAACAAGACAAGGTTTTAAATTCCTAACCAAATACGTTATGTGAGTAATAAAAAGAGCTCCTCAAAATGGCCACAGAGGCATTTCAGAGCACATTCCTGGGAATATTCACTTGTGCTGGTATTCATTAAGTTTGCTTTCAGCAAAAATTCTCATGAATGAAATTTTATTCAGTAGTCATTATGATTATTACTTTGCTATCACAGCAACAACCCAATGCTTTGTATAAGGCCAGGACCTGATTTTGTTTAAGGCTGGAGAAACATCTTACAGGGTCTCCAGAGAGTGTATTGTCTAAATATAAGACCAGGCTCGTCTAACAGCTCATGACTGGGAACAGCAAACCCTTAGAGGGCAATGGGTTTTTTTATAAGGAAATTCACAGCTAGAGAAGGATGGATGCAGTACCATAGCAAATGGTACACCTTTTGAGCTGCAGGAGGCTACAGTGCTACAATTCCACTGAATAGGAATGTAATTATACATTTTTATGTTATGAAGGTAGTTTAGGTGATGGTGGCTAGTCTTGCAGATAAAGAGACTGTCTCTACAGATGTGGTTCATTACTACTTTGAATTGGTTTATCCACACACTAATGAACACACTGGAACTGGACTCTCTCGGTTTTTTGGGTTTTTTTGTTGTTATTGTTGGTTTTTTGCTGTTGTTGTTGTTACTTTTTGGTTTTTTTATTTGATTTTGGAGGTTTTTTTGTTTGGTTGGTTTGGTTGGTTTTTTGGTTTTGTTTTTGTTTTTTCTTGTTTGCTTGGTTTTTTCAATTTTAAAAATAGCCTAATACAAGTATATGTACCAGGGAAATCCCTGAAGCACAGGCTATGCCAAAGAGTTGGACTCAGTTGTGCAATACATGAACTCCCAGGATGTGAACAAATGTTTCCTTCCCAGAAAAATTAAACAAGATTTTGAGCTATTCACAGCTGAAGTCTGCATGAAGTCTTACTTCCTCCAATCTGCAGGAACATAATGGAGCAGAGCTATCCTATCATGCTGGTGGGAACTGTGCCTAAGTCTAGGCACAAGGAAGTGTTGTCAGAGCTGCAGCTCATTTGCAGAGCGCAATGTCTGTAGCGTTTCTTTGGGTGCCTTCACCTACTGGTGGACAAGCACGTCTCCCATGCCTTGGAGGTGATTCAGTCTGACTGCAGAATGTGCAGAGTCCTTCAGCAGGCACTGGCTGCTATCTGGAGCATTGATTTTTGGGTGTACCAGGGTGCAAGATGCTGACTGGGTACAAGGTGCATAATGGAAAGGTTCTCTGGGGTGGAGGGAAGGAGCTGTTGGAGAGGCACTGTGCCAATTCCTTGTGTTATTCAAACCCCAAAATAACCATCCCTCTCTGCCTGTAGATCGATCAGAACAGTTTGTTGGCAGCAGAGCTAAGCACAGGACACTGAGTATTTCTCCTGTTTTCTTGTCTCATTGCTCTCTTTTCCCATGTCGTGTGAAAAATAAATAATCTGATTAAGTCGTCTGACATTTATAATTAATTACTTCTTCCTTACTCTTATCTTGTTTGCCTGTCCTTTTCTCTGGCCCTTCTTTTTTCTACTTTATCTCTCAAACATCAGATCCAAGAAATCATTCAAATGATTAATTTTAAACAGAAAAATACAGTTTACAGCATATCCTTTTCTTTTGAAGAAAAGCTTGGTCCCTTCTTTTGTCCATCCCACTGCACAAGTTGTCATGTTCTCGCACTGCAATCACTTCTAAGTCCTTGAGCTATCATGTATTCTGTTGGTATTTGAGGAATTGAAAATCAATCACACAGCCTTATGGCTTAGGTTCAGCACAATTCTATTATGCCCACTCGCAAAAGTCTATTCAAACCTTTTGGGTTATATTTCAAAGCCTAATCAAGTTTGCTGTCCACACTGGTTGGGAGTCAGCTCACTCTTGGCCATAGGTCTGTTTATTAGAGCTTTCATGTCAGAAAGAAGTGTGAAAGAAACAGTTCTCATAGCAGTAGGATCATTCAGTGTGCATTTTGCAAAGACAAACTGCCCAAACAGGTTTTGCGGTAGGGGAATGCTTACTGTTTTAATATGATTCTGCAAATATGTTCTTAAAGAATTGTTTAAAGAAAGGCTATCTTGTTACAAGTGTTCATAACTGTACTTTCTCATAAAAAGATGTCCCAATTTACTGAGATTAGATTTCATCCCTGTCACACTAAGCTAGTATAGAAAGTAATGTAGGTGCAACCCTGAACTTAGATGGTGAGTTCCATGCTTTAGACCATACGAACAAACGAGGATGGTACATCCAAGAGATGGACCAGCTCCTCCAAGCATAATTTGTGCTGCCTCCATCTGGCAGGGGCACATGGAGCCTGCATGTACAGCATCTATGTCAATCCCCTGATTCCCAGCAAGTGCCAAGAACTTAGCCTAAGAATAAAAGAAGCTCTGTCCAGAGCTGGCCATTAGCAATCCTCTGTGAAGGATGCATAACATACCTCTTGTGGATTGGGGGCAGATCAGTCCCATCTCACTGGGAAGAAAGCAATGACAGGCTGTTAGTTACAGCATTTCCAGCTGATTTATAGAAGCCTCCTCATTCACTGAAAGGCTGGTGGCCATTCTGTAGGAGCCAAGCAGGCACTATAAATAGGAAGTAGCTCTCTGCTTCCATCCCCCATGGAAGGCATTGCTCTGTGACCCGTCCCTCATGTTCCTTGTTCTGCAGAGGCGCAGAGATTTTCTCCAGTGGATGCTTGATGCCTGCGACACAGCCGACTCCCTGGCAGCCGGGCGCTCGGATGTGCTCAGCCCATCTGCTGCTCCCAGACAGAATGAGGCGCCTCTGGCTGGCACAACCCCATCTGAAAAGGCTCAGAAGATGCTAACAGAGGATGAGATAGCAGGCCAAGCTTTCCTGTTCCTGATTGCTGGCTATGAGACCACCACAAGCACGCTGTCCTTTGCCACCTACTTGCTGGCTACCAACCCGGAGTGCCAGGAGAAGCTGCTGCGGGAGGTCGATGAGTTCTCTGCAAAACATGTGAGTATGATGTGCTGGTCTGGGGCTTTGTGCAGGGAGCAAGGCAATGTAAATGTATAAACACAAGAGATGGCCCAGAAACTTTGTGTCATAGTGAATGCTTTACCTTTAAAAAAGATTTTACATTATTGAAATCAACCAGCTGTTGTCAGGTTCTAAAACTACACATTTCTATTTTTTTCCTCTTGTACAAATGCTTCTATTGTTTTTGTGGTTAATTTTATTTACTGGTCTTGGTAGGAGCATAAATAGTGTTCTTACAAATCATAAACTTCAAAGTTTTGTTTTAAATATTCTTTTTTTTTTTCTTCTAGCAGCAAAATATATGTGTAAGCTTTAAAAAAATCATGGTATCTAATTCTCTTATGCTGTGTTCAGATTACTTCTCCACTATCTGTATTTGCCAAGGGCATTTTTGTTTCCAGGAGCTGGAGTTATTTACTTGTTTCATTCATATATGGCAGGCCTAATTGTGCCCTCATGTCTGGTGAGTTCAGCTGACTTCCTTAAGACCTGCCAAGATGTGAAGGTGCAACTTGGCCTGGTGTATGGGCAATTTACTGGGTAATGCTGGGGCAGAGTTGCACACAGAACCCCCTACTATGCAGCCCCAAGGAAAATATGGTTAATCTTCTCATCAGTTCCTGAAAGCTGACAGCCTAGGAAACCAGAGGGGAATTGCTGGGAGAGCTATCCTACAGGATAGGTTTGTGATGTCATTCATGTGACATCTTTCTGCAGATAGGGATGTGAAATAGTAAACATTTCCATGAGAGTGTGTAGAAATCTGAGTGCAATCAGTCATTAGCTGGCTGGTTCCTTAAGGATATTCCATGTAGGATGTCCATGCATATGGCCATGTCTACATGGACAAGTAGTGTGCTCCTGTAGGCACAGACTCATCATCCAGCACAGCTGGTAGTGGGAGCTGTTGGGTACACCCTCTAAGTACCTCAGGAGTTTATTCTGGGGTAGTTAAAGACTAGCTCTGTGTGCACCAAATTTCCCTTAGCAGTTGGTCTGGTCCAGTTCCAGTTAAAGAAGCCCTTGCTGTGCACTTGCAGACTGCAGTGTGAGTCAGTGCAAGAGGTTCACATGTGGGTGTGATTCTGATTCAGACTGGAGAAGAACTAAATGGGCCCTGGCTTGTGTATGGTCTGACTGAGCCGCCATTCACTATTAGTAATGTTTCAATAATAATCAAATTCAAATGGTTAATTCTTTACTCTCTTGGTTCTCTATGAATATTTCGCTAATAATTTCAGCTTTTACACTACCTAGGAGAGGTTATGAAGCTAGGGCCACTTGTGGCAGTGTCCCTAGTCAGTGCAGAGAGTCTGCACTCTAATTTCTGCTCTGTACAAAGTCTGTATGAGGCTCAACTCAAACTAGTGTCCTCATCCCAAACCATGCTGTCCCATGCCATGTATTGATTGGAAGTACCTTTCAAATAAATTCGCTGTACTTTCTGAGTTTTCAGGTTTAGCTTTAGATGGTGCATACATGTCTGTATGGCCAAGGAGAAGAGAGGGAGAGAAGGATAACAATTCGTCTGCAGTCCTTGATAACGGGAAATTTGTAGATCTGATCTGTGCAGCCCCATCCTTCAAAAGATTTCCTTTTATAAACAGTTCATGATTTGGCAGGGGAGGGAGGGGGCAATACACTGCTCAAGGAGCCCATCCCAGAAAAAGGAAAAGGATGCAGCAGTTCAGTCCCCTTAGTGACTGCAATTAACTACTTTTAGCCTAGAAAATGAGATCTATGTGAACGGTTTGAGAGTTACGGGAGCAGAAGCTATTTTAGAACTGGGTATATATAGATGCTGTGTTCAGTTGTCATGCAAGAGAAAGGAAAGGAAGGGACAGAAGCTACAGGCTCAGTTAGTTATCAAGTCAGTTGCTAAGAAATTTGATTAGGTTATTGCTTGTACTCAGCACATCAGCTTTGCTCTTATCAAGGTGCTCTGCAATTTTCAGAAAGGAAGGGCTTTAGAAGGCCAAAACATGGGGAATGGTACAGTCAGATTGTTTTGACATGTGGTGGAAGACCGTTTTGATTTGCAGATATGCAAGTACTAAACACAGTACCCTCTTCAGCCAAATTTATACTCAGGTAATTATAACTACAAAATGTCCTCTACCACGTCCCCCTTCTGTCCTCCATCCATTTCAGTTGGCTGACGCAGCATGTTTTATTGCCCTAATCTGTGGTGTGGTGCTGCAGTCTGATTTTACAGCAGCTGCTGTGTATCATCTCAGAGATGATTGTACTTTGGTGGTGGACAGAGTGATTTATATACTCATTTACCAAAGTTTATAAAGACATGTGAGAGCCATCTGAGAAAAGGTGCTATAAATGACAGGCAGTTCCAGCTTTTTTGGCACACCAGTCGAAAACACAAAGCATGGTGACCTTGTAATAGCCAGTAATGGGGCAGGGTTGGTCCATCTGAGCATACAGCAGTATTTTGGTGGCTCAGGGTGCTGTACTTGAGGACACCCCTGCCTTTGCTGTGATCTTCATTTGTCTGTCTTGCACAGTGGGTACGTTGGAAGAGCATAAAGGGGATGGAGGAAGCTGAGTCCATGCTGTGTTAGAGATCCCTGGGCAGGCATGGTTCAGACTGCTTCAGGGTGGTGCAGAAATACAAAGCTGGGTGCTAGAAGTGTCTAGTCCCAGTGCTGGGAGTCAGATACCCAGAGGAGACAGGACCATGTTATTCTGCTCTGTTGTGTCCAGCCAAGTTTGTTTCAGAGCTGTCTTGGGAGGTCTCAGTGCCAATCTCTACCACACAGCCTGAATAGACTGTGGAGATGGCACTTCCAGGCAGGTGTCCTCAGAAAACAGTGTCTGAGTGAGTCATGGGTTGTCATCTTTTTCTTTTTACCTCCAGGACCATCCTCATCTGCCTGCTAAAGGATGTTTTAGGTCTTTTCTTGACCAACAGCTCGATGTTGAGGCTCCATGGTGTCTCTTTGCCTCAAAGTGAGAAGAGGCACCTGGCCCATTTTAGAGTCTGGCAGGCAGAAGAAGCCTCTAGCCTCAGTTATTGTAGAGGGCAGGACATTGCCCCCTCACCTCTGTCTGGGTCTTTAGGGTGTAGGGAAAGGGCATGCCAAGCTTTTCATCTCTGGGGGAGGAGAGAGACAAAATACTGAATGGTGATTGCTTGTTGCCACACACTGCATCTTCCCATACTACTTTGAATCCCTATGTGTGCTCCAACTGTACTGGAAAAGACAAGCATAATTCTTCTAACATACAAATAAAAATTCAAATTATAGAATCTCTGACCTGACCCTCTTCATAAGTCCCTTAGGAGTGTAGTGTGTGCCCTGTGAAGGGCAATCTGCTAAAAATAAGATGCACCTATTTGCTGCAAGCTTGTTGCTGGGTGTGCAGCTTGCTTTGATACCATGAAAGCAAAATAAACAAGATGAAAAGAGAGTTAAATATGAACTAGTGGGGGCAGGACGCCTACCTCTGTGTCTGTATAAAATAATATTGCTTTCTGCAGAGACCACAGATCTGAGACAGCAGAGAGGGGTCACATCCTCAGATGGGTTAAACTAGTGCATGTTTGGTATTAGTACAGGTATGGTGATATGCATCAGCTGAGAAGCAAGCCTGGTATGTTCCAGTAAAGGAGGGCATGGGGAAAAAAAGAGAAATGTTGCTATTTCAAGACCAGATTATTTTTACAGCGTTTGTGGCTAACCATCCCTGAACTGTTAGAGGCTATACAGTTGTGAAAGAGATGTTTTTTATCCACATTCACCAAGTGAGAAAGAATACACCATGGTCTTCACCTCTCCATTTCAGTCAAAAAATGATCCCTGTGTAGAGGTTTTAAAGAGCCCTTCACAAGACATATTTAGGAACAATTTTTGCACATGTGACTGATTATTTTATTGTAAAAGCAAGTTGGTTTTTGTTTTTGTATGTGTGTGTGCTTAGCAAAATCATAGAAAGCCTGGAGCACACACATTCATTTTGAGCATATGAACACTTGCTTCTGAGTGCCACTGTGTGCTCTGAGCTGCTCTGTGTGTTATGTCCTAAGCCACAGAGCTTAGGGCATGAAAAATTGCATCTTCCGTGCTGGGGATTCCCTTAATGTGGGGCCTCTCTTTTTTCCTCTATTCCAATTTTAGCATTTAAAAATGCTAAAATCTCTCTCCCATCCTTGTCCCTGCTCCCAAGCCTGAATAATTCACAATTATAAATTATTTTTTTGTTGTTGTTTTACTGGACTGCACAATTTTAGACAGGAAGAGTAGTGGCACAAAACAGAGTGCAAAAACATAGGTGACCAAGCTAACTTCTCATAAGAAGTTATTTGTTACCCTGAGGTGAAATGTGGTGAGTGGGTGTAGGTATGTGCTCCTGATCTGTTGCAAAGTAAACACATCAGGTTAAACCAGTGAAACTAGCTCATTTTCTTGAGGGGGAAAAGCAAGCATGCTTGGTGGCAGCTAAGGAGGCCAAAAGAGGTATGAGAATGATCTTCCCTGTCTCCATGCAATAAAGAAATCCATACTTGATGGTGCAGAGCATAGAAAAGCCTGGAGCAAGAGCTCCCTGAATTCTAATCTCACCTTCAGGAATCATTTACTGCATATTCTCAGTAACAGACAGCCAAGCCTCACATTAACTAATGGGTAGACCTGGTGCTACAAGTTTTGGGGATTTTTAGCTCATATCTATACAAATGTGTCGTTACTTAAAGAGCCACAGGAAAAAAGTTGCACTGAGCATTACAGAACTGGAGATGTGTTGCTGCACTGATATGTGAGGCTTCAGGTCTGGTGAAGGACAGAGTAGCAGCTCACTACTCCTTGCTGCTGATGCCTAGGAATACTTTCAGGAGCCCTGACAAAGGTGAAGGAGAGCATAGGAGTCAGGAGAAGTAAATAAAAGTGAATACATGAAAGAGCAGCTATTACCATAAAACATTCATTGGAGACTGCAAGACTAACTGTGTTTTCCATTCTATTTTAAAAAATCTTTGTACTACTCTTACTTATCACTGCTTGATATGACATTTAGAAACATCAGTGTGAGAGGAATGAAGAACAGGATAAGACACAGCATGTCTCTACTCCATCAAAATTCCTATCCACACAAAATACTGGTGTTACAATTCAGTGCTGGTGTGACTTACCAACATTTTCACCTCTGTCTAGAGACTGTAAAGTTTAAAGAAACTTCAAGGTCCTGCCATACTCTCTCTCTATTTAAATGGAGACTTGGAGATTTTTCTTTGATATAAAGACATCTTTCTGTTCCTATAAATATTTGGTTTTGTATAGCTTTAGGACCCAGGAATATTTTCAATATGTTTTATTGAAAATGTTGACCAGACTGTTTTGTCTGTATTCTTTCATGTCAAAAATATTGAATGGTGCTACTCCAAAGTCATTGCATCCATAGTTTCGTTTATGAAACAATACTGTTTAATTCCTTTTTAACTGCTATGTGTAGTGAGTTGTGAATAGCCCAGGTTGAACTGGATGGATGCATAAACTCCTCATTTATGATTGATAATTTTGGTGCTGTAATTCATCAGACGTACTGGGTGTGGCAGTTGCTCATCTGAGTAGTTTTCTTTACTGGCTTGAGTGGAATTGTACTAAACTTTACACTGGCTTATGATTCTGTTCTTCACACCGAAAAGCTCCTTCACTAATACCTCTCCAGTCCAATGGAGATGTCTTATGGAAAAGGGATTTTGCCATTTCAAAATTTTCCCTTCCCGTATAATTTCTAGAGCAGAGAGAGGTAGGACCATTTTTATGGTGTCTCTGTGCCTGATTGAGTACTTTAGATTTTTAAGCAGTCTATGCAGAGAGTCTCCTTGGTAGCACAGACAGTTTTCTTTGAGCATTAGTGAAAGTGAGAGGTGAAAGTCAGAGAGATGTCGCTGTCAGGGAATTACTACAACGATTTGCATGAGTTTGGTGCCTTTCATGCAGTATCTCAAGGCTTTGTGCTCTCAGAAGCTGGCAACTACAGAGACTGAGCTTCACTAAGGAAATATTGCTGACGGTGAAGGCTTGCATTTATCAAGGGAGACTGAATTGTAAATAGAGTGCAGAAAAAAGTCTACAGAAGAGAGTTGCCATTACACATGCATACGCATACACACACAAAACATACAGAACCAGGAAGCACAAACAATATTGGTTGTTGTTGCTGTTTATTCTCTTGAATGGAATGACACTCTTTGATTGCTCTATTTGTTTAAGAAGGTGTTGCAGAGCCTCCCATCATTTATGAATGTCAGCTGTCAGCACTTGGGTTTTTTTTAAACAAATAGAGAGATGCTTTTAAGCATGTAGAGACCAAATACTGTTAGGTTCTATTTCTGCAGTTCCTCATGCAGTTGCTCAATGTCTGAAATCAGTTATTTATCTTAGTCCCATGGTGCTTCTGTATGTACCAGTCAAAGGTTGCTAAGTTAGGAGAAGACAATAAGCCTT
>VYZP01031837.1:0-15565 GCA_013400635.1 Hypocryptadius cinnamomeus | reverse complement strand
TCAGTCCAGCAAAAACTCTACCCCAATAAGGCCATTGTAGCCTATTAGAAAATCATTTTTGGCTGCTTCTAATGGTTTGTGAATACTAATCATTTGCTAATTGTCTGTTTCTTTGATGGAATGCTGGACTCTGCCAAGAGGCATTGCTCTAGGCACTGCTTTCTACTTAATATGAGAACTCAAGGCCAAAACTGCTCCTGATAGATTCCCCATAGAAACTCATCGGCTTTAATGAGATTGTGCTGTTTGTGAACCAGGAAGGAGTTTGGCACCAAGATCCTGATTGTATTGATTCATAAGCTAATAACTAAAAAGGACCATTAAGGCATTCTAGACATTAGCAATTACTCTGGAAAGAAAATAAACTTCCTGAAAGTGATGATGTTGATCCAAATAGTCTTTAAAAAGATGTGCCAGTTCAAGAGAAATGGATTTGCATAGAGTGCTTTCCAAAGCCCTACTTGTAAGAGGCTCTGAGCAAATTCTCCCACAGCAGTGGGGTTGTGGCAAATTGGGCTTCAGCATGGGCTTGTGGCACACAAGTCATAGGGGAGGGCAGCTGGCTTGCCCTGAGCTAGCNGGGAGGGCAGCTGGCTTTCCCTGAGCTAGCAGCAGGGCCCACTACTTCTGGCTTAGCCACACTGCAGTCACACATAGTCTACCTGTTGCTAATATGCTAAATTAATTACCTTTGCCTAACACTGTTCCTGTGCCTTAGCATCTCCATTCCAGTTGGCCATGCAATGTTTCTTCTCCAAGATGCATTTCCCTCTCCCTGTTTTTCCTTTAAAAACAGAGGCAGGAGTTGTGAGTGTGTCTGGACATTATAGCTTCACTTTTCTAGCTGAGGATCAGCTGAAAGCTGATAACTTCCCTTTTCACATCTTAATTTAGGTGAGCAGTGCTTTGCTGGAGACAGTGACCTTTACTTCTCTGAAAATGCTATTCACAATTATGTCGCTGTCTAAATAATGTCTGTGGTTATATTGAGGTGAACTGGGCACCTCGTAAATAATTCCACTCAAGTCCATTACTGGTGAAACAAAGAATAGAGAGAAACTTATTTACGGGAGAGATTTTCAATTTGAGACGCTGCCTCATTTATTTTCCTTCCTTTGCCTGTCCCACAGTAGGAGGAGAAATACAGCACTGGGAGAGAAAAAAAGTAAAAAAGAAAGTGAGGTTTCTGAAAATATGAGAGCTTCATCTTCACTCTTCTATTCAGGAATATACATTTTGAAATTGGAATATTTTAGTTAATTTAAGTTCACCAAGCTTGTTAAAAAAGATTTATCTAGGACAAGTTCATTTTGTCCATTTTATCAGATATATGGCACCATACTCAGAAGAACTTACCTATTAGGGGCAAAACACATCTAATGATAACCTGCAAACCTCTGAAATGGTATTAAGGAAGACAAATGAAACTCAAGGACAACAAATTTATTTCTAAGCAAATGAAATGCTTCTTATGCACATTTTTCACTGGACTTGAAAGAAAAAAATCATTAAAAGCACCTGAATATATGCTTTATTGTTGCTTTGAAATGTGAGTCATTAAAAACAGACACACTAAGAAAATGAGTAGTCTTTGAAGGTATTAAAAAGACTTATGCTGTAGATACTTATCTGCAGTTATAGAACTTAATTTAATTCTTGCTTGCCACCATTTTTTAGTAGTTTAGTTTCAGCAGTTCCTTCACAAAATACCAAGTAGATTTTGCTCAGCTCCATTTCAAATGCTTCAGGGAATGAAATAATTTCCAAAACTGTGCAGATCATTCTGAATCTTTCTGTGAGTGACAGGAGTAGTTTGCAAGAACTGGTTTTAATTTTTATTATTATCATATTGTTAAGGTAAGCATACCTGTCATTCAAAGCAGAATAACTAAGTGCCAATCAATTTGTTTAATTACCAATCGCTAAGCATTGAGTGCAACCTAAGGACTTCATGGACAAATGAACAGTTGCAACAGCTGCTTTGTTCATGACTTTTTCTTTAGTTATATCTCCCCTTTGGAGATCAGCACTGATTTTACAGGATCAGAATCTCTGTCATGTCAAAATATAATTGATATCTACTCATGATTATTGATTGTCTAGAAAAAGCCCTTCCAAAACTCTATGCAGTCACCTGCAGCCAATAATACAATTCTACTGAGCTGGGGAAAATAACTTTGCATGGATTAGGTCTGCAGCCAGGACACAACCATGAGCAGAACTCAGGACCTTCTGGAGAAAGCAAGAAAACAACCTGGAGTGTTTGACCTGTGAAAAGAGGCCTGTTCAGTCTGGGAAAAAGGAAGCATTGGAAGGATCTGACAGCTGCTTTCCAATGCCTACAGGAAGGTCATTGATAAGCACTGCTGCCTTTAGGAATTCTGCCAGCCCCAGAACGGCATTTGACAATAGATTAGGAGGTCCAGGGTTCTTCCTAGAAGAGTTTCCATATAATTTGGGGGGATTTCTGTGTAGCCTGAATTCAGGCATGATGAAATTTTCAGTGATTTAAAACATCTTATTTGAGCATTTCATATAAGCTCCACAAGTATCAAGCCCTTTGCTCTTTGTATTTATTTTAACTCTTACTTGTCTCATTTAGAGGACAGAAAATACAGGGAACTCTGGGAGTCTGGAAACCATCTGAGTGTGGTGAACAAATGTGATAGGGAACTGTGGAAACACCAACTTTGCCATCAGCTCTCCACATTCAAATAAGTCTGGCTCCACTGCATTGTGAGATCGCTCACTTGGCCGAGGAGTCCTGAATTCCATTCCTTTCTTCTGGACTACTCTGGACTACTTCTCCATGCTCTAATCACTTTGCCAAGCATTGCAAGACGTACGTCTCCTTTAGGGTCCATTCTGCACTTTGTATTGTATAAGAAGCCTTTTAATTACTGGATAAACAGAATCATCCATTCACAAAAGAAGATGCTTGAACATTCAGATCAGGATATCTAGGAATCTCAGTTTTCTTTCTGGAAATCTGCATTCACCTCTAGGTTCAGCAGCTTCAGCCAGCAGCATTCAGAACTGCCTCTAGACCCTGCCAAATGAAACAAAAACCTAAGAGATACTTTATCATTCTGAAATTCTTTCAAACAGTGTTCCTCTGGGGTTGAAATGCCAGACTACTTATCTTCCTTAAGTACTGTGCTCAGTTTTTGGTCACTCACTTCAAAAAGGACATTGAGATGCTGGAGCATGTCAAAAGAAGGGCGACAAGGCTGGTGAAGGGTCTGGAGCACAAGTCTGATGAGGAGCTGCTGAGGGAGCTGGGGTTGTTTAGTCTGGAGAAGACAGACCTTACTACTCTCTATAACTGTCTGAAAGGAGGTTGTAGACAGGTGGGGGTCAGGTCCTTCTGCCACATCTCAAGGAAAAGGATGAGAGGAGATGACCTTAAATTGCAGCAGAGGAGGGCAGAAATTAGATGCTATTAAAAAAAGAAATCACTGAAAGACTGGTTAGGCATTGGAGTAAGTTGCCCAGGGTGTTTGAGTCACTGTCTCTGGAACTGTTCAAGACTTGTCTGGATGTGGCACTTGGGATTGGTTTAGGAGTGATTATGGTGGTGGTGCTTTGACAATTGGACAAGATAATCTTGAAGGTCTCTTCCAGCCTTGATGATTCTGTGATTCCTGAATGGTTGCTCCTAGACCCAGGAGACCTAAATTATTGTTATACATCATTGAATCTGATGGTCATCTGGGACTTCATTATGGTGCTGACCATGGCTTTTGAAAAGGCACTGCATCTCCAGATATCCACTTCTGCTGCTATCCATTGATAGTGAAGGAAACTGTTCTTGATGGAGTGTGCAGGACACATGGTTTGATTTTTCTGGTCCTGTCTGATACAGAAGAATGTTCTCCATATATAGAAGTTAATTTACAATGTGGACACAGTAGTGGCTAGTTAGGGTTGAGCATAGAGAACAGCACCATGTCATCTCTGAATTCGTAAAATGACCACTGTTTATTTCTAATATGTACAGACTGACTACACCAATTGCTGGCAGATTTGTAGTTTTCTGTACTTCATAAAGAAAAGAACAAAATCTAAAGTGGTCAGGGGGACAGAATCACATCTGGACATATAGACAAGCATTAAGTTGCATTTCTAGGGAAGTCCTGGCACTTACTTTCTAGAATAGCTGTTAAAAAGTCTCTCTCAAACAATTTCCTTATAAATTCACATACACCAAAGGTGAAGCAAGGGCCATTGTGAAACAGGCTTTAAAAGACGCATAAAACTCCTGTCTGACACAGAGTCAGTGGCAATTGAAAAAGCAAAGACTGGGAGGGTTAAAGGCTAATTACTAGAAGAAATCTAGCCTGCTGGCCTGAGGTCTTTTGAGTGGGAGCACAGTCAAATTGGAGTTGTGGGATTAATTGGGTGAAAGACATTGTCACCTTGACATTCATGAAAGTGCTTGAGAAGAGCACTGTTTGCTGATATACTGCGGACAGTTCATTTGAACCACAGAGGTAAGATACCACTTTCCCACAAAGACTTCACCTTTGCTTTTTAATTGGTGTCAAATACAAAAATTAAAATCTCTGATGTGAGAAACCATTGCACATATTTTCTAAAGTTTGTAAATGTCTCTTCCTGTTCTCACTGTAATATATGAAAAGCAAATGTATATCCCAAGGACAAAATTTTCAAACCTTAGGCTTAACAAAATGAAGAGTGTAAAACTTGCAAGCTGTAAGTCCCTTTGGAGCTCTTTGTGCTGTGGGAACATAATGGGCAGCTCTTTGTGCTTCTTATAAATAACTCTGACATCCACTGATCAGCAGCATGACCTCAAGCCAGGCAATTCAGCTCTCTACTTCTCTTTACCCACTAACTGTGATATGATGAATAGATATCTTATCATCAGGGATGACAGTTTGGCTACAGGGGGATCAGGTACATTCCTATGCATAATAAATACTGTTTGCTGCAAAATTTCACTGAAGTCATCTTATATGAATGCATGGAATTGTCCTTTCCTTCTGCCACATCATTTACTCTTAATAATTCTGCCTCACAACATAAGATATCTATTCATAAAAGTTTAGACTTCAGGGTACTTTATCCCTTCTGGCTACTTTTAAAGCACTATGTAGGAGATGCTTGGACAATTTTGTGAACTGGAAGTATAAATTAACACAGCTGATCCCTCCTTATTAATGCTACTTTTAAAGCACTATGTAGGAGATGCTTGGACAATTTTGTGAACTGGAAGTATAAATTAACACAGCTGATCCCTCCTTATTAATGCTACTTTTAAAGCACTATGTAGGAGATGCTTGGACAATTTTGTGAACTGGAAGTATAAATTAACACAGCTGATCCCTCCTTATTAATGCTTTATAAAACCTCAGATCTTCTTATAAAGGCCAGTTAATACAGCACAGGTCTCTCTCATTGATAATTTTTTTTTTCACTTCAGCATCACACTTCAGTAGAAAATAAATGAGATTTCAAGGGAAATTCTCCAGCTTTCAAATCTGAATCCTGTCCAGCATGCAAGCCTCACTCCTGTGCAGAAGCATGATAAGCATTAAGAGCCTGGTAAATCCTCAGCAGAGACAGTAGAGATCCACTCTGGTTCAGCACTCTTCATACAGCTGTCAAACCCTGCACTAGGTTTCTGTGATATGATAATCCAGTGATTCCAGGGGAGTCACCTTTCAAGGTGACAAAAACTTTGCACATCTGGAAATTTAGTTTGGTCAAGTATTATGGAAGGACTGGTAGACACACTCTTCTCAAAACTGGACACAGCAGTTCCCTGAATCCAAAATGGAAGAAAAGTTCTGGTCTGCTTTTCAAGTGCTTTAGAAGAGATAATAATCCTTCAAATCCTTAATTGAGTTATGATTCTAGTGAAAAGGACTGGTCATTTTTATGAGATATAATTACCTCGCAGTGTTCATCTGTTAAGCCTGCAATATGAAATACTCACTCTGTTGAAGGTAAGCAATGTTTCACTGCCAGTGGTTGTGAGACCAGGATTTCAAACACAGAATATCAATGGCAAGTTATGTGGCTTGGTAAGTGAGACATAGCCAAAGACTCTACTTTCTCATGAATTCAGATGGGAATAGGTGCTGAATGCTGCATTTTAGTAAAAGCAAGTACCTCCTGGAGTATTTCAAACAAGGTGACTTTCACCTTAACAAAAGAAAGAAGCAGCAAGCCCGTGACCAAGTGAGAATACTTCTGTCAATTCGAAATCTTCAGGAAGTGAAACGTCCAGTTTATTTTGTCCTAAGCATTTTTTCACTGTTTCCCAGATAGAGGAAATCAGAAGTTTAAAATAGGAATGAATTCTCAGACTATTGATTTAAATGTAATTTTGAGGTTACAGTTCAAGTTCAAAGAAACCATTTGTTGGGCCAGAAATTCACAAGCATGAAAGTCCTATTCAGTCCCAGCCTGCAGATCTGACTTACCATAGCAGCTCTATTGAGAGCAGACTGTCACAAAGTGAAGAGAAAAAGCAAGAGTGATAGATGCACCAAAAGTCATGGATGCACAAAAGCCAGCACCAAAAATCAGAAGTAGACAAAAGCCACTTAAGCTAAAAGATCATATTTGTCATATCAACAAATGCTTGCAAATTATGCCTAGATATATTTAGTTAGAAAGTAAAAGCCAGTTTCTGTTCTCAAAGGAGTTAATTTGTTTTTCAGCCTCCTCAATGTGAAAAATGGGAAAAAACTTAAGATGGAGTTTGATAAAGATATAAATGGAATCAGGGACAGATTCAGGTACACACAAAGTATGCAGCTGCTAGAGTGGGTACTAGGGTGACTAGAGCAACAAAAAAAATTGATCAGACTACCTAGTCTGAAACATCTCTGTTTCAGAGCAGATTTGTGAGTCAAACTTAGGCAAACCTTTCATTTTTGCTAAGAACCAGCCCCATGACCCCTCCTGTCCCTATTGCCAGGGTGGGAGCAGCTGTGCCAGAGCTTCCTCTTCTCAAGGGAAGCAGGGCTGGACCATGGGCTGGAGGTGTTCCCACAGCCAGAGGCCTTGGACATGGTGTGGGATGGACCCAGTGTCAGCAAGCAGTGCTGGGGGGCACAGGGGCCATGTGCCATCTGTGTCTTCTGTTCTCAGGAATGGGGGTGTTACAGAGCAGCCAGCAAAGTAAAAGCTACCTGCACCAGTGAGAAATGGGAACTGCCTGTAGTTGTCTGCAATTTTCTGTTTGGTTTTCAGTCCACATTCCTCACTTCAGTCCTCATCAAGTCAGTTCTGCCCTAGCCTCTTACATTATGAAAACTGATTTACATATCCAAACAAATGGCCCTCAAAGGGAATATTCAGGCTGACAAAACATAATTCATGCTCATCCTTTTTAGAGCTACCTTTGCATTAAAGAAAGATTAACAAACAAAACCAAGGAGATAAAGAAAGAAATGTCATGGAACCACTGGGAATTTTGAGAAACTATTCAACCATCCATGTACATTCATGAAGATGGGGCTGGGGGTAAAGAGATTTCCCAGTTGACACGTTTCTCCACTTGTGAACATGCTGAAAGATCACTCATACGTTTTCAATGAAGTCACTGACAGTCAAGAATGCTGGAGGCAACAGCTGTTGGAGATAGATTTACCCCAAGGCTATTTAATCTCTCAGCCTCTCATAAGGATGCTTGATAGGGGGGAAGGTAAAAAAGCACAACTAAAAATTGTATTGCTTTCAGCAGCTGTTGTTATTCCTGAAAGCCAAGAATGGGTCAAAAAATGTGATGAAAGTCTTGGTTTGTTATCAGCTATAGGGGTGGCCAGAGCTTACTGCTTCCTTTGGGGGTAGGATTTCCTTTGTGGAATGAAATACAGTAAAATTGCTAGCTCCAAGAGGGCTTAGTTGCCTGGGAGTTACCGTGAAGTGTATATATGCCTTGGAATTTCCAGAATTATAAGTATATTATGTCAGTGTGGAGTGATACAGGTCGTGAAAGGCGGCCCTTGTGTTCAGTAACAGGAGCTGGGACAATTGAGCAGCAAGAAAAGATAACATAAAACATTCATTAAAATGGTGGAAAAAATTACTGAAAAGCAGAGTGCAGCTGCTGTACATGCCAGTTACTATTTCTGAATGGTCTCCTCCTGTGAAGCTGAGTTCTTGTTAAATCACATTGTCCAACCATGCATTAGACATGTAAGACATTTGCCCAACTAGCTGAAAACACAGCACATGCATCTCCCAGCAGAGCTTCTTTCTGTAACCACGTGTTTTCTGTGGTTTATTAGTAGAACTTTTGAAACAGGGACTGCATTTTCAGGGGAGAATGAAATAAATTAGCATCTTTGTCTCACCAGGGGCTTCATTGCTGTGAACATGTAGTATGTCTAGTGGCTTCTCAGATCCCACCATTGGGTATAAAACTTCTGTCTGTTCCCTCCAGCAGTGCAAGCTGTTGAAGACAGTGCTCCATCCTGAGTATGAGCTGTCTACATCCTGACATCCTTCCAAATCTTTCCAGCATATCACTCAGAATGTATCTACATCAGGGCTTTAGTTTGGATCAAGAATACAGTTTTGAAGCAAATCTCACACAACCTCACTTATGGTGTTTTGGTTCCCATCACAAATCTGTCTTGGAGACCATGAGCCAGATTCCTGTCAGACAAAATTGGAGTGGGAAGTTTGCTTCAGGAGCATACCTCATTGCACTGCACCAAAAAGAGTTCTGCAAGACCAGATTAGAGCTAGCTCAGGGTAGAATAACTCTGAAAAGTGAATAACATGGACATAGGACCTTCAGTACCTGTTGCTTCATTATGCAGATTCACTCCTATCAGTGCACAACGGTTGCCGATACCCACATAGACATATAAATATACCAGATAACTAAAATCCTCTTCATAAAGGGAAAAAAAAAAGAAAAAAAAAAAAAGAAAAACAACATCAGGTAGTGGAACTATGGATGTAAAAGACACAGTTATCCTGAAAAATATTATAATCAGAGAAGGATGTGTATTTTGCTTGCCATTGTTGTTCCAACTGTAGAAGAGTTCTCATGAGTAACACAAATGGCAGCAAAGATAGAATAATCCAAAAATGGAAACCTTTGGTTCTAATGGGGCTAAGATTGCTTTAACTATTCGTCAGGAGCTGAAAAAGAGGACAAAGCCATAGAAAAGGTTATAATGCTGAAAACCAGTGTGCTCCTGTGATAGCAGTTTATTGTAGAGTGTATTGAGTCACACCACTGCAGCACAGACTATGGATGTCTGTATAGGACTATATAGGAACTGTTTAGCACATTGCCTTGGGATTATTCCTTAGTCCTGTGATCTTGATTCATGAATGAATTTGACCCAACCTGTTTAATATGTTTAGCTCTGAGAAAACTATAATGAGTCATTTTTGGTGAGTGGTTTTAGTCTATAGGTAAGAAATAATCAAACTACTGAAAATGTGTGTCCCACATGTATTTAAAAGAAACATAACTTTTTGCTGCTTTTGAGAAGTTTTCTCTCTGGACAAGATGGAAATTGGAAAAAGAAGAAATTGAGAAATTAGAGAAAAATTATTTATGGAGTCCGTCCATCAGAATCTAACAGTTTTTCTGCTGATTGCACCAAAGGTTGGATCAAGCAGTTTTGTTACTAGTTTTCAGAACTTTGATAGCCTCGCAGTGGTATGACTAGATAGATATCCAGCTCCTTTTTTATATCCACTTGCCACCGAGCTGACAGTCAACTTATACTAGTGATGGAATATACAAGTCCTGTACCATGCTGGCCTTCCCAAACAAGAAGTTTCATGCAAAGATTATTTAATTTCCTAATTGCAGTTTAAAATAACCCCCAAAAAAAAACACCAAAAAAAAAAGTCCCCTGCCCTTAAAAAAAACCCCAAACAAACAAAAACAAACCCAAACTCTAAAGCTTCTGAGCCAGACACTAGATGGTAATTAGATGGAAAAATGAATTAATGAAAATATTTGACACTTGCATGAATTTACCCTTTGGAATCAAAAAACATACACCTGTACTTATCAAAACTTCCACCAAAGTGCAGCCATTCGTGGTCCATGGATAACCCGTGTCCTTAGAGGACCATGGCACAGATGTCTGTGCTCTTTTTTTTCAGTAATTGTAGGCAAAAAGTGAAGCTTGAAGGGCCTGACCAAAGCTCCTGCTGACCTCACTAGCTGTAGATCACAGCCTTTCATGGGGCTGTTTCTCAACAACTGACAGATAAGGGATTTTTTCAATTCCAGCTCCAGTGTTTATAGAAGTATGATCCATTCAAAATCCATCCTCACAGGTCTCCAAGATAATTTTCTTTTTCCTGTATATTTCAACATATCTTTCCACATCTCTTGTGGACACCTGAAGAGACACTGATGCATCTGGTTCCCCTGTCATCTTGCAACAGCAAGAAAGTAGTTGTTTTTTCAGGCACCAGACAAATAAATTTCTATGATTCTTGAAAACGGGGTTGGGGGAGAGAGAAGGGGTGTTGCTGGCTTTTTTGGATTGTTTGTTTGGTTGGTTTGTTTTGGGCACAGCCATGGCCATCCTGGCCTTTATTCCATCCTTTATTCCAACCTCAGTCACTGTAAGCAAAGTCACCTGTTCACTTACAGGGCAGAGAAGGGGACAGGGATGGTTCCTATCAGGGTTCAGTGCAAAGGGGGCTGTAGCCAACAGAGCCCCTGGCCTCTTGCTGTTGTAATGACACACTCAACTCAGGTCACAGTGGCAGATGTAGGCTTAGCAAAGGACCCATTTTCATTATTAAATATTTTAGTGTGTTTCTTCCTTGGTAAGTTATAGCAATTGCTGATACCATTACAAATGAGTGAGTTCAAGATATTATAAATCAGATAACAACCATACTTCTCAGCTCTATCTGTTTCTCTCTTTAGACCAATTTCATAACACGTGGTTCTATAATAGAACTGCCGCAATCAGTGCTGGAACATGTAGAAAAATGTAACTCAATTTCATGAGACAGTCAGGATCAAGACAATCTGGCAGGTGTCTGATCATTTTAAAGCCTTCCCATTTTAAAGCTTATTCCCATATATGATCAACGTCCTGCTGTAGATGGAAATCTTGGGGACAAGTGACAGTTGCTTCTGTGCTGTTGTTAGGTGTGAAAATCAGTAGAGGAATGTGAAAGAGTCATCCCAGAGCAGTAAGTCTCAGCTTGCAAAGGACAGTCTAGTTAGGCAATGAGAAATTCCTTCCTCTCATTAGAGACCAGTTCCTCAGTATCAGGAGCCTTGCCTGGAATGTGTCTTTGAGCTCCAAGGTCAATCTAATGATAAAAAAAAAAAAAAAAAAAGAGATCTTGATGACCTAAAGTGAAATCCTGTGAAGCAGCTTTCTCAGAGCTCACAGGCCCAGTGTGAAGGAAAGAGCAGCCCATGAAGCTGAGGGCTGTGTCTTACGGTGCCTGCCAAGGTCGGCTCCTGTGGCAAGCGCAGAGACACAGATAAGAAATCACCACACCATTTCAAAATCTGTATCCAGGCAAAACAGTGCTGCTTTCCACAAAACAGGCCAAAAAGAAATGAGAACCTTTTGTGGCCCTTTCCAGTGGTAAGGAAGCATTGAGTGATGGTGAAAAGCAAGGAAGAGAATTAAATTCCTGGGCTCTGTGGTACTGCAGATCTTTGAAGTCTTTAAAGGACAGTGGGATCAACATGACAAATGGAAAAGAAAAAATAGAGAAAGTATAAAAGAAACATTTTGATCTTCCCAGCCTCATCACCCATGAATTACAGGAATATAGAAACAAAAAAAATATCACTAAAAATGGCTTTCATTGATCTGACCATTTCTCTACATCCAGAGACAATGGGGAATTCAGAGTCACAAATTACAGCTATGACAAAAAAGCAAGGGAAAAGACAGGATGAAGAGTTAGTACTGGTCTTGAAGTAGAACATCCTCCCTACAGAGAAACGTTACAAATAATTAAGGATTTGTAGGAAACATTGTTGAAGAGACTCTTCAAAACATTACTAGTTTTATCCTCAGGCCAAAGAATACAAGTCAGCTGAATTTAGGAAAATTATCTTTACTTATTTGCATGTAAGTGCCTAATTAATTGCCTATTACAAAAATTATACACTTGCTTCTAAACACAAGAAGGTTTTGTTCTGTTGTCAATGGATGAACATCAGACTAGATAATCTAAACATTTCAGGGAAAACCTAAAATCTGAAATTTCCACTGATCTTCTGAGATGTCTTGGTCAAAAGAGGAAAATCCCAAATTTTCCAGCTTCCATATCAGATCACTTTTTACTGAGTGAAGCATTTTGCTGGTGGAAAAATGAAAAGAAAAAAAAAAGGAAAAAAAAGGAAAAGAGCCACAATAAATGTATATATAAGCAGAAAATGGAAACTTAAACAGCTGTGTGTTCATTTATATAGTGTTACCTTCTTAGAGTCAGCATTAGTCCCGGGCTGACTGCAACGCCCTTTAAAAAACATTGATCAGACTGTCGTGTGTAGGTAGGTGTGGACACTTTCTTCCAAAACACTTCCTCATAAAAATGTCTTGAAGGAGAGATGAGTTTCAAAAGTGTGTGTTTGTGTACCTGTGTCTGCACATGTGATTTCCAGCTGGAGGAAGGAAGGAGTGCTCTGCCACACAGGGGAATCTCTGTGTCCCAGATTAAATGGGGGGAAAAATGATAAAAATTAGCATGATGCCTGGTCCTATTTCTCAATTCCTCGTGGAGCCTGGAGGCACAAACTATTCAGCAGCTGGTCTGGGAAAGAAAATTCCCCCTCCATGAAACATTCCAGCACAGTTGAGTGCATTTATGGCTGCACAAAACTTTTCATGGCATCAGCTATTTTCTTTTGGGAAAGACAAAATACTTGAAAGCACAGCCCTGTTCTGCTGCTGCAATTTTCTAAAGAAATTTTCTCTTTTGCCTGAAAGAATAGCCAGTCATGAATATGCATGTGTATGTAGGCTCTGGGCAAGCCAGGAGAGCAGAGTGCCTTTCCCAGAGACCCTGCCTGCAGGATGTCCCAGAGGAGCTGCCCACTTCCAGTGCCTCCCAGTTCAGCCTCCCAGTGGGCACAAACTGATGGCCTGCCTGTTGGAGGTGATCTGAACAAAGCACACTGCAGTAGTGCATTGCCCAAAAGAACCAATTTTAACACTGTTAAAAATTTCTTCCTACCCTCTACCACAAAAATCACAGAGAGGAAAGTGGATAAAAAGAAACAAAATGCAGGAAGATTTAGCATATGGAGAGCAGGAGTGAGAGCTGTCTTGACTGATTGCTGTGATTTCTTTATCACTTCCGAAATTATGTTGTCTATGTGGGATGTGGTAGAATAGAAAAAAAAAATATATATATATTCTAATATTTTCTTGCTTTTCACCTTTCCTTATCCTGAGGTCAGAGTGATTCCAGAGCAGCTGTATGGCAGAAGGCAGTCCTCTGCCAAGCCTGTGTTGGGGCTGCCAACGGGGGGACCATGGATGCCACAGGTCCTTGCATGTTCCACAGAGAATCAAATAATATCCAAGCACATTTATACAGAAAGTGTGCATCAGGGAAAAGCAGGCATCATGGGCGTTTAGAAGGGGAGCAAGCACCTTTCCAAGATGATGTTAACTCTAAGGGTTCTCCAATGTGCAGCAAGATTTTAGAAGTGTGTCTGAAAGCTGAGTTTGTCATGCTCTTCCTCATCCTAATGTGACTTGGGTTGGGAGTCATTAGTTTATAGGGTTTGTCTTACTACCATAACATCACCCTAGCTCAAACCCATTGATTGTGAAGCCATATAATCCCATCCTGAAGCAGTGAGATATATGTAAGATTAGGATAGTGAATTGGTGAGAACGTTTTCAACTTTTTTTTTTGGTTTCTGTTAGTTTGATTTGGGTTTCTTGTTTGGTTTTGTTTGGTTGGTTGATTGGTTGGTTGGTTTGGTTTGGTTTGGTTTGTTTGGGGTTGTTTTGGTTCTTTTGGGTTTTTTGGGGGGAAGGTTTGGTGGGTTTTTTGTTTGTGTCTGATTTTTATTACACAACTCAAGAAATTAATTTAAAGATGCCAATAAAAATTACAGGTATTGAGCATTTGTATAAAATAGGTTCCTCATATGCCTCACCATATTGTTTCAAATTTTAGAAGCTGGTTTTGAGCATACATTTTTAAAACAGTTCCTTGAACTGTCCTCTACTTTCTAAGATCTAAATCTCAGTCTTTATCATCAGAGTCACTTGCATAGAAGTAAACTCCAAANGAGGGGGAGGGAGGGGAAGGGTTTGCTAGGTATAGCATTGTAATTTAGGAGACTGAGAGTTTGAAGTCACAGTGCTGGACTCCTCACCTGATGTGTGACTTTCAAAATGCAAACACTTCAATTCCCATTCTTAGTCTTAACAAGTAAATGGTATAATACATGGAAATGTTTAGATGTTTACTCTGGGCCTTGGAAGATGTTTAGACATTTGAATTAACCTGAGTTTCAGCAATGTAGTTCTGCTGAAGACATACCTGTTTTGGTATGTTTTTTTGGTTGTTTTGGGGTTTTTTTTGGTAGTGTCTAGGGAAGAAAATGAAGATGTCAGACTCACAGCCCAGACCTACCAATTCAAACTCCTTATTCAGGATTTTTTTTTTCTCTTCCCCCACTTACTACTCAGGTCTCAGAGTTTACCAGACCCATACAAGGGGGTCCTGTCCTTTGTCAGTGCTTTTGACTTGAATGTTGTCCAAGCACCTGTATTTAGACTGCATTTTTGAGACATTTATCCTCCAACCACAGAATCCTTAGTAGCAATTTTCCTAGCAATGTTTTTGACAACTATTACTGTATTGTAAAACTGAAGTAGAAGAAGTACTCAACACATTTTCTAATATTGATGGTTTGGTATTTCTTCCAAATAAGCAGCTTCACAGATGCTAAAAGCAGGATTCCTCAGACTGGACATGAGTGTTTCCAGTGCAAGCATTACATTTATGTTCACTGCCTAAGCAGCTTTTAGTCAGTGGTGAGTTACTTGATATAATTTAGAGTGTACTTTCAAAGCAAAATACACTCACATCTGATCCAGTGGATCACATCTGGAATGCAATTGATTTTACTGACTGGATCTCTACCAAATTTCTCTACTACATCCATACATATGCATTGTAGGCACCTAAAACTGGCAGATATAAATCTCACCTTAGTGTCTCACTTTCACTAATACACAATAGAAAGGATACTTTCTAAATAAATCTATTTTTTACACTCGAGGGTAAAGCTTGTCATTTGAATTGTTGTTATTAAAATCTAAAATGTAAATTTCCATCATTTCTTGCACTCAGATACACATAACTCATTCCTAAAACTGTTGCATCCCATAGTTTTGTTTTGCCTCCTCTGTACATTGTTGGTTGCAGTTTTAAGAGGAAATCTGGTCCTTATCTGAAGAGATATTTTTCAGCACTGCAAATTCAGCTGGGATTAACCAAAGTTCTTTGGACTTTTTGAGAGATACTCATGCAAGTGCTGGCTCTCTTTCTTCTTCTCTGCTTTCAAAGAAGTTGGCACTGCTTTATCTCACATAAC
>VYZP01031822.1:1574-18379 GCA_013400635.1 Hypocryptadius cinnamomeus | reverse complement strand
CAGAGAGCAGACACCTGACGGTTGCACTTACTTAGCACTTGACCATAAGTGCACAGTCCTTTCCAGGAGAAAGTTTTAGAGTTTGAGAAAAGTGAAATTGCTGTGTTTACGCAACGGAGGCAGCTGTGAAGTGTGCTGTCTGTTCTGACTTTTATCCTGATCATGAACCAGGATTTTTGGAATGGGGAAAAATCCCCCACCTCTCTTCCAGGGAAAACAACGTCTTGTTTCTGGCATTAGATTCTCCCCCAGCCACTTGCTGCTCACTGAAAAAGTACCAACAGGGATGTTGTCTCAAGTATCACCTAGTATCCTTGTGCTCCCAGGGTTTTCAGCTCCTCCTCAGACTGGCTCAAAGCCCTCATATGAAAGCCTTGCCTGCTTTCTTTCAATCCATCAGCTCCATATCTCTTTGGTCTTTGGATAGCCGTCCTCTGCCAAAAACCCAAATCTCCATTCCACTTTGGATCCCACAGAAGGTTATTCAAAGTGAAGTGTTTGGGGTAAAGAGTTTTGGGGTAAAGGAACAAGCATTTTGTACAAAATTGGTTTGATGCATATGGCAAGACTGGGGAGGAACGAAACCCTCTTTATTCACGTGCAGGTGGGTCAAATATGTGGCTTGCTTTCATCTTTTCCTGGGGAAATATGTCCTTTGATAAGGGGAGGTGTGTGTCTATTACAAGACAGCTTTATGTTATGCAGGGCAAATGGTATGACATTGTGCATCAGCAATGAGCTCAAGCAGGAATATCAGAGGTCCCAAATGCTTTAGATGAATTACCCTTGGAGAGTAGCCATTACCCTCTCCACACGTCACAGGTGTTGATGTACAGAGGTTTAACCCAGCGTTCTTCTGTCAGGTCATCAATATATGACATTGAATCTGCATCAAAGCTGGATACAGAGTGAAGTTTTCTTAAAATCAATGTAAAAAAAAAGCCTCTAAACCATATTTCTTTAAGACAAGAGCAATGAAAAAACACGCTTTGCTGCGTAAGGGTCCTGTCTTCTCCGTGTTTTGTGTCATATCAATCTTGGCTTTTGCTATTTCATTAAAATTCCCAAGCGGTCAGAAGGTTGTTGCTTAATAGATTTAGCATTGGCTGGCTACATCAATACTGTGTTTAGTCACATTTGTTTTACTGGGGACATCTGTGCGAAGAGTTTAGCAAATATATTCATTCATTTGAGAGGAACCTGGTGCACTTTGGACCTTGACTGGATGGTGGTCTCATGTACCTCAACATTTCCTTCAGTTCGAGGCAACTTCAGGGAGTGTTTTGCCTCAAGTGCCTCTGTAGGTTGAAATGTTTATTGCAAAAAAGAATTTCAGCTTTTCTTCAACTGATAATTTCCTTTTCATGGTCCTGTATGGAGAAGGGATGTGATATAGAATATACAGTTCTTTCTGTGAAAATATGGGTGTGGTTTTGTCTTTCTGTGTTGATTCAGAAGAGGGAAATGCCCCAAATATCAGAGATTCCCATGGGATGAAAATCCAGACTATGTTTCTGATGGTGACCTTGCAAAATGCAGCATGTGGGTGTGGTAGGCACTGCTGTCCTGGTGTTAATCCCAGGGTTATGGGCGGTCTTGCTTGGTGCTTGAGCCCCAGTAAGCTATTAAGAAGCTTTCAGAGAATACAGGCATTAGTATTCAGTGAGGATATAAAGCATCATCAATAAAGGAATAATATTGATTATGTCTCTTTAAGGTGCTTACCTGCAGATATTTTCACATTTAATTTAAATATTCCTTTCCCTTCCTTTTCTCATAAGTAGATGTTAAGCTGTTTTAGACACAGTTATCAGAACTCTCATTGAGACAAATCTGTGTGACATCATCAGATTTGTAGCAAAAGATGTTTGGGTGACAGAAGAAACCAGATCTTTCTGACATTGAGGTTCATTCCATAACCCCAGCTCTGGCTGCTCTTCTCCACAGCTGGAGACAGCATTTGAGCAGTCTTTGGGGACAGCAGAGACGGGGGGAAAGTACCCAGAGAGGAGAAAGAAATAGATGCAAAATGAAATCATTGTAACTGTGTCTCAAGTTGGAGGAGAAGCTGAACGGAATCTGAACTCCCCCCAAGAACAGGATGCAATGAAAATGAGGAGTATTCAAGGCTCTTTTGCATGTTTTCTTGTGGGCACAGTTGAGACATGCCACCAGTGTAATCTCCATGCAGTCGTGGGTCTTAGAATTACCCTGTACCTTTTGTTGAACCATGCTGCCCTAGCACAGTGCCAGAACTGCAAGGGAGTCTTTTGTTTGGCTTCTTTTTCAGTTTTTTTTCCTTTTTATCCAAATGAAAATGCAGCGGACACAGGCCATTTCATAGCCTGCCATTCTTCTCTTGTGCTTTTTTCCCTCTAAAGAAAGTCTAAAGATAAAATACCTGTATGAATGTTTAGTCCTAGGTTGCATTATACTTGCACATCTTTTTTCCAGACAGTTTGAACACTTAGAATTAAATATGCCAAATAAATCTGACTCTAAAACTTTATTTGCACTGCATTACTTTCTGCCCTGCTCAATTTAAGAATAGCAGCAACAATAATAATGACACCATTCAAGAAGTTTCCCAAGCAACCCCTATTTACAAATACAGAGGTGGAAATTGTTGCTGATTTAAAACTTACTGTTTGAAAACACCTGCAGACACACCCAAAATGTTTGATTCAGCTCCAGCTCTTAAAATGAAGAGTCTTTTCCCCAAAGCATTTTTTGAGTACAGAACACCACAGTATCAGGCTCAAATACTCAGAAACATTTTTTTTTCCTTTTTCTATCAATTTAGCTCTGTGTCACATTTCTTTTCCTTGTGGGTTGTGCTCTTGAAAGATGTAAAAAAGGAATATATTCCAAAGAATATAAAGAGGCTTTCCCACTAGCTGTTGCTTCTGGTGTAACTGGCTGAAACGTGATGAGAAATATATGTACCTGAAATACAAGGAAATTCAGCTCCAAAATGAATAACCATGAGGAGTCCAGAATTAGGATATTGTGATATATACTGGACATCTGCATTTCTGCAGACACACTGGGAATAAAGTACATTCTGTCCTTTCACAGCAGAATCCTTGAATCAAAGCTCAGGCTAAACATGTTGCTGGGGCATCCTCTTGCACCAAGGACCTCAAACCAAATCCTTCTGTCTCAGTATTCCTGCCATCAGTAAAACCATTTATTCTTTAACTTGTAAAATTTAACAAAACCAGTATTTTTCAAACAAAATTTTGTTTTCATTCAGTAAATTCAATTTTTTTTGCCTTGTTTTTTGAAGGGGGGAAAAGCAAACTGGTGAGCTAGCAGAAACCTTTATGATGGCTTGACAATTGTGTATGTGGCAGTTGGCCCAAGGACCTTCTGATGCCAGTCCATTTGGCCCTAGAAAAGGGTTTAATCACTTTGGCAGGTCTTCTGCTTTGAGGCTGCAGGCCTGCAAAATGTTTTTTTACCTGCCCCTTTCCTGCAGCATCCTTTGCTGCCAGCTCCAGCACTGTGTGTACTCTCTTGTGGTGAAAGCAGAGGTGCTTTATGATCAGTTTAGTGTTACTGTTTTTATTTATTAGTATTAAATGAATTCCACATAGGTCTCTGTAACTGCAGAGCTTTGGGTGAGAAAATAGGAAATAGCTGGAGTTCCTGGCTCTACACCACTGAGGATGCAAAGCTGGTCCTTGTGAGATCCCTCTTCCCTTTCATCCCTTAGGCAGAAATCCCATCTACCATATGACAAGCTGTTTTGGTATAGAAAGGGTGGAGCAGCATTGGGAAAGAAAGTGACCTTTCCCTTGTCTTGTGAAATTACTTCGTTTCCTATTACACCTTTTTTTCTTCCTTACTCATTTCTACCATGGTTTATATGAGTGCCTCTTCTAAATGCCAGAGCAGCAATAGCCATTTTAAATATGGTTGCAATTTCATGCCCCCAAATTTCCTCCGTTATCTTTAATCTTTGATCATTACAGTCCCTCAATATAGCTTTTTGGTAAGCTGCAGTTTTTTATGTTACTGCTGTTTAGAATTAACTGGTCTGCTTCCTAAAAAGCCAAATGTTTAATCAATACATATCCCACTGTGTGTAATAAATACATTTCTGCCATCATTTTTGAAGAGAGAATGCTTTTGCTTTGAGCCAAATAGTTTACAAAATGGCAAGGAAGGTATTTTGTTTTTGGGCTGGTTGTTTTTTTTTTTTTTAATAGATGCTTAATGAGATAGGGCCAACGGGTTGATCAGAGCAGAGAAGTGGTATTGAAATTCAGGGGTGGGGTGGGGGGAGAAGTCTTTTACATGAATTAGTTAATTTTGAACATTTGTTACATTAGCATTCGCTCCACTTCAGCCGATTCATTTCTTTGGATTGCATTTGTTTGCTGGTAATAATTTGATAACGTTGCAATAAACTAAGCATTAAGAAGTGGTTTCGTGTACTGGAGTGTGCAATAGGTAGGTAAAGTTGTTGTTTGTGGCTCTTTTCCTAAACTTTGGAAGAAAAATCCCATTTTAAACTTGTAATAACAGAGGCTGATTACTTCCCATCAACTCACTGGCTTCCAGGGCAGAAATTTCAGACTGGTTATTGCGTGCAATGCTCTACTAGAAAGGACAAGGTCTGAAAATTAAAGTTGGACCATAAGAGATTTAATCTGCAATTTTATAGGTCTCTAATCCAACAGTTGTTTTGTATTTCAGGCCCTGAGTATATTATCAGGGTTTGGAAGAAGCTTTTATTTTATATTCTTTTGTGCTTGAGTTATAATTATTTATTTATTTGTTTTCAATGTCTTTAAATTATATTGAGGATTACAGCCAGAAAAATATTGACATTTTTTCTCCCCTCCCCACTCCAAATTATAGATTAGAAATGGTAAACAAAGTTGTTACACACTGAAGAATAAAGACTTGGAACGTGCTTCAAAAGGAGTAATTTACTTGGAGCTGGATGTCCTATTTAATCCTGTAAGTTGAAGTATTTTCTTTTTGCTTATCACTGGTGTAAGAAAAGTGCAAATCTGCAAGGACGAGGGTGGGGGTGATGCTTTTAAAACCAGGAGCCAAGCCAGAAGAGTCACGTCCCCATTGCATCTGGTGGTGGAGGGATGGTTGATGCTGTGAGTGAAGAAGATTTGGGCTATGCCTGTGGCCCCTCCAGGTGGATGGGACAGAGCAGGGGCATTTCTGGAGGGACAAATAACCACAAGCATCTTAGGAAGGAGGTGCTGATTGCTGCAGCCGCGGCTTCTATTGCAACAGCTAAAAAAGGGCTTCAGGTTCATTTTATTATACATTACTTTTAATACCTAGTTCTCCCCTAAAAAGCTGACCCAGGATGTTCTCTTCCCAGGGTGTTGACAGGAAAATTAATGAGGCATGGACACAGTACTTAGTTTTTAGGTGGCTGAGTCAGTCTCAATCCTTAATGCCCTCCAGTCTTTTACTGAGTTTAGCTCCTATTTATTAAGGGCATCGTGGGCTGTGCCACAGCTCTACTCCTGCTCAAGTGAATCCAGCCTTGCCCAATTTAACTTGTCTGCATTTTCCTTAGCATGGAATCATAGAATGGTTTGGTTTCCAAGGGACCCTAAAGCTCATCTCATTCACCCCACTCTGCCATGGGCAGGGACACCTTCCCCTACACAGGTTGGTCTGAATCCTGTCCACTTGAATGTTTCCAGGGATGAGGCATCCACCCTCTCTGGCCAACCTGTGCCAGTGCCTCACCATCTTCACTGTGGCAAATACGTATTAAAAGCAACTCCTATGTCACACAGAGTCTGGAAAGATTGAGAGATGCTGAAATTCCTGATCTTCCTGAGCAGTGCTGGTGCTATGAAAATGAAACAACTCCTTTAAAACTACGTGGTCTAATTTTTATTAATTTTTTCTTTCTAGATAAAAGCAAGTATTAGAACATTCAAGCCCCGAGAAAAGCGATTTACTGAGGAGAACCGCAAATTTTCTAAAAAGGTGAAAATTGGGTCTAGGCTAAGCTTTTGCATCTGTTTTGGAAAGATTCGAATTGCTGTAGCACGGTTGCAAGAACAAAACCTATTTATGCATAAAATGCTGAACACATGTAAATTCAGTGTATTTCTGTATATATTAAAAGGTTTGTTTGTGTTAACATGAAATTGCTTTCTGATCTGGCTTGCATCAGTAGTTTTGCTTTGTGCTTCAGAGTGGGGAAAATGATAGCTGTGGATTTTGCACACTTCGCAGCACTTAAAGCTCAATGACAGCCTTATTTCCTTCTTTGTGAAGAAAGGCTAAATTCCTTATGTAAAAAGTCCACAGGATTTATGAACAATGGCCATTATTCTTTTTAAAATCGAGAGGCCTTATAATAAGTCTAAAAATCCCTATTTATTTCTATGGACTAGTCCAAAACATGTAGAATAGAGGAGCAGACTACATTCTCTCTGTCCCTTTCCCTGAGACATTGATGTATTTTAAGAATTGAATGACGATAAAGGTAGGTTTGTGTAACTGTTTTATTTAGTTTTGGCATCAGTTTATGCTTTTTTTCTTTTTTCTTTTTTTTTTTTTTTTTAGAGATGAGGAAAATCTGGAAGGTTTGGGTGTAATCAGAAAGCAGACAGGAGCTGGCAAATGTGTCTGAAATAGAGGCTTTATTTGTAATATGTGCCCTGGCATGCATTTGTAGCCTAAATTATCCCTTTTTCTGAAGCAATAGTAGGATATTAGTGTGTTTGATTAAACTCCTCTTCTCCTCCCCTCCTCCCACTCAATATTTATCAGATCTTATCAAGAAATGTTGATCGCGTGAAAAAAATCACCATGGCAATATGGAATACAATACAATTCCTTTGGAGCTGCTTTCTCTGGGAGTCCACGGTGAAGAGCCTGATAGCATTTGTGGTAAGTGGATTTCTTCTTTTATTGCATTGGGGCTGAGTGATCTAGGATCTGGAGTGTTCCCATGCCTTCCTCCCCATCAGTGTTCCCGTGCCTTCCTCCCCACCATCGCGAAGCCCTTTCTCGTTGGCTGTTGTTGCTGTTTTGTGGCTGCAGGGCAGCTTGGGCCACACTGGGCCTGGTGGGGATGGGAATGAGACCTTCAGGAGCAGCCTTTCCTGGCTGGGAGCAGAGGTGTTCACCTCCTGCACCGAGCTCTGGGATGCCCATGTCTGTGGTGGGTGATGCCGCCATGCACAGGCTGTAAGTGTGGTGACTCTAGCATTTTGAATTATTTTTAATGTGAAACATGGCAGCTGGGGGGTAGGAAAGGCAGGAGGTCGTGGCCAATAGGGTGATGTAGGGAAGTGCTTTTGATCTCAGTGGTGCAGTGAGCTGATGGGTTTTGTGCCTTCCATCTTCCATTGCAGTGAGACATCACTTCACTACAGGTTATCAATTCCTGCTATGCCTGTGTTGGTATTGCCTGTTGCAAATTTATTCTCCTGACTCTAATAATACATTGTTTGAAAGAAAAAAATAGGAGAAGGCTGGTCAGTGAGTTCTACTGCATTCTACAAACCAAAAGCCAACTTCTCCACCTGCCTATCCCGCTTTTCATCTCGCTCCTTTTTCCTCTTGGTAGTAAACACCCCATTTGCAGTTTTCTCATAATCCACTCAAGCACAAAAAGATTTTGCCTGCTCTTTATTCTGCGGTGTGACATTTTCTTCATGCTTGAAATGTTTGGCATGCCATTAAAGGTTGCAAAAATCATTTTGTGGTGGTCCAGCATGCAGAAAGAAAGTTTTTGAGTTGAGTGTTTATTAAGCAATATAACATCCACGTTGCTAAGATTTTCTCCTGCATTTTCTGTCTGTGAGTTGTAACATACTTAAAGGATTTTTTAAGGAAGACTCTTCAGTGTATTTGCCACAGATGGGTAAAGTAGACCAATCCTGATTGAAAGAAGCTTCAGAACAAGGGCAGAGGAGCTGTCTTCACTCTGTAAGTCAGAGAGATGGCTCATACAGATGAGTGGGTAAGATGAAGAGGGTCTTTTCTCTAATTTTTTGTCTTCCTGTTTCTTGAAGTTCATTCAGAAGAAACTATATTATGTATATTATATATAGTTAATGGCTGGAGAGCAGAGTGGTTGGTACCTCACTGAAGTAAGAGTGGCTGTGCAAAGGAATTCTGTGGTTATGTCCAAGGGAATCAGGTGGCTGGTCATGCTGGGCCTGGAAAGACAGAGTAAAATCCTAGTGTCCATGTCCTGCCATCACTGTACAGCAGGAATCTAAGCACATATTTAAAAGGATTGTTCTTTTTCACCAGAGTGCTTGTGAAGTTACAGCTGTCAAGTTCAGTTTTCCAAACCTAGGAAAAGTTTTGAAGGGGTGGAGAGGCAGAAAAGTAAGAAGGTGGGAAAATGGGTCTACAGAAAAAGGAATTTATTCCCAGTGAAAAAGAGTATGAGCAGGTTACAAGTTACAGGTTGATAGCATCTTTACTGGATACCATAATACTCCTGGTTTCCTGAAAGGAAATGGGTAATGGGAAAGGAATAAAAATACTGAACTCTAAGAATAATTACCACAGGCTTCTTCTACAACCCAAAATTTAAGTCTGTCTGATTTTTCTCACATGGAGATAATTCAGCTCTGGCACTAAAAATGAAATGCTAATTATATATCTCTCTCTCACTATTTCCAGCGTGAGTGTTCATAGTATTGAAAATACGCACACAGCATGGTAGGTGCAGCATTCCTCCCTGCCCAGTCTGTGTGGAAAATCCACTCCTCATATGCTGGTTAAAGGATGAGGTGAGGAGGATGCACAAAGCTTCTCTACCCATTTTTCAGCTGTGTTTGTGAAACCCTTTTTTGGATTCGATGCCAGTTAGGCCCTCAAACTAGAAAATGTGTTTTTTAAAAATTATTTTGCCTTACAGATGATGTCTCTCAGGCCCCTGGCAATTACCATTTTGATCTGGTATTTCCCTTGGTTTCCCTCTACAGGTAACCCATGCCCCTTCTTCCAGTGGGGAATGAAGTGAGGGAGGAGGGGGAAGACAAGCAGGCAGTGTAATCACAAAAGCCTTGTTTTCTTCAGCAATCAGACAAAACCCACTGCCAGACGGATAAAATATTTGTGAGGTTGTCAGAGGACAGCAACAGCCAAGGACATGGAATCCTTCACCTTCCTGTTTCAGTCTTCCCTCCCCATTAGTGCGACAGCTCGTGTGTGTGACAAGGACATCAGCTGCTTTTGGGGGTGTAAGAGAAAAAGGGGGACAGGTAAAGAGGGAGGAAACAGAGGACAGCACAGGCAGGGCACGAGTGAATGAGAAAAATGCTCTCACTCTGTTTCCTCATTTATAAGATTCATCATCCCAGGCTAAATTTCTTTATTAGGATGTAATGGTGAGAGGAGACAGTCCAAGAACATGTGAGTAGATGAATTTTTTTGTGCTATAAAAATGTAATCACATTTTTCATCAGTGTTCTGTGCTTTTAATCTGATGATTTTTCATCTGAGTTAATTGTATAGGCACAGAGGACACTGGGCTCTGCTGAAGCACATGTAAAATCAGAATTTTTTTCAGGCTTAGAGGTTTAGGAAAGAGGGTTGAAAGGGAGGTGAGATGAAGAACAAATTTTCACTTTTGGTGATGTTTGCCCTGTGCATAAAGGGTTTGGTGTAAATGGTGCTACACAATTAGAGAAAACATCCTGGGTCAGAGGAAAGGGACACACATAGGATTTCTGGGTTCTTCATAGTTTACCTCTCTTCACTGGTCTGGCATTAAAAATGATCACACATCGTTGTGTCTGCCTGGGAATATCAGGAATATTCCCCCACATGAAAAATGTTGCCTGTAGAGTTGACAGTGTTCACATACCAAGAGATACCTTTAATTACTTTGTGTATTCTTCTCCATCAGTTCAGGGTTTGAGGGGGATTTGTAGACTTTTAAGACCAAAAAGACCTTCAAACATCCCTTTCTGTTTAATCCTGGTATAGTTATCTCTGTGTTCAACCCAGTATGTTGTGTTTTGATTGAAACATACATCACAAAAAGGTCTTTAAAATAAAGATACCTGGACATAGTGCAGTACATCCCTGTATGGTCCTTCTGGTGTGCCTGACACACTCCCTATCCTACCTTGGACAATCTTCTTACCAGTTTGCAGTCTCAATGTTTTAGTTTTAGCCTGGTCCTCTTCACTCCTTCCTCACCACACTTTTCTCCATTGAGACATCACTTCCACACAGCATTACTGGTGTCCAAAAGCTGGAGTTGTATCCTGTAATGTGCCTGGGGGAATGTCTGCTCACAACTCAGCTTTTATTTCTGATTATAACCTGTTTGTTTTTCCCACTCATGCATACAAAAACTTGTCTTCTTACCTTCCTGTTGCACATTTAAACCAAATTTTTGAACCTTCCTTCTGTATGCAAACACTCCCTGCCTGCTCTGCTCCCCCTTTGCTGGTTGTGGAAGTGAAGTCTGTAATAACCAAATCATTCTTACTGTATTATATGTATTTTTAAAATATTTAAAAGTTAATTTTAGTCACAATGATTTTCATGAGGAATTATGCATCATTGCACATTGTGCTTGTGATTTTATACAACATAATTACACCTTCTATTGACAGTTTTCTCTGCATTAATGGTAATTATGCCATTTAATGAAATTACAGTAATTGCATTAAAAAAAATATAAGCTGGTGTGAATTAAAAGGATATATTGACTGGAATTTTTACTATCATATATATATTTTTTTAAACTTTGTATGATAGTTGCAAGAGACGTTGACAGGATCAGGCAAACGATGGGAAACCATCCACCAGAGCACCTCTGGTGTGGCTGGCAGTGCTGCTTCTGGATTCCTTCAGGGTCCCTGCACACTCACCCATGCCAGGATACTTCATTTTCACTGGCAGCATTTCCCACTCTATCAAGTTCAGGCTTCTTGCTGATCCAGGCTGCTGCCAGGGTGGGGACAGGTGGGAGTGATTTTTCCAGCTCAGCTCTTGCTGGCAGGAGGGGCCAGCCAGCCAAGGGATGTGGCAGGCACAGGCAGTATTTATTTATTTTGCAGTAACTTTGTACTGTGTCTACTAATTATTTTATGATGGCTTAGTGGTGGGAGGAAGGGGAGGAGCATGTGGTGATGCAGCATAATGTGTTGGAAATGTGGGGCTTCTGGTCAAACTCCCTGCAGCTGTTTAATGGTGGACAGCTGGGAAAATGACAGGCATGGGGTCATTTTGGAGCACTTTGGGCTTCCCAGAACGCTGGCTGAGGCAAGAGTATGGGAGCTCTTGGGGTTGTGGATGCAGCAGTACGACCCAAATGTAAACTTTTGTTCTCCTTGCTGCAGAGGTGGGATTTTGTCACTCTTCTCCATTGAGATCTCCAAAGCTCTTTTAACCCAGAGGAGTTCGAGGATGCCTGGTTTTGGGCACTGGCCGCTTGAGCTGTGGGAGCTTGGAAGGCTGAGGAGCCCCAGGGCTGGCTGGGTGAGGCTGCAGGGGTGTGCATTGCTCTGCCAGTTTGCTTTGGGTCTGACCTGGGGCAGTGACAGAGAGAGAGGACAGATGCAGCCTGTGAACGTCTGGGCATCTCTGCTGAGCGTGTGATGGAACACTCTGCCACTTCAGCTCCTGATACAGCAGCTGGATCTGAGCCCAGCTAAACTCATCTCAGAGAGAAGATACCAATCATCTTATTAGACATGAACAATTTTTGATCCCTGTTGAGCTGGGCTATATTTATAGTGATGAACTGCGGGCAAAAGGCCATTGGCTTGTTGACAGTGTCCTCTAAAATTGCTAATTGCCTATCAGTAAGAGGGAAATGTTCTTTATCCCCTCAGGAAAGATATTTGTTAACTCACAATCTGAGCCTTCTGGAGTTTACTTGGGGTAAATTTCTCATTCTGTATGTGGACAAGTGTCTCCATGTTATGGTTTGACTTTCCCAAGCAAAGCACAAAATGTTCCAGCCCTGTTTGTACTGAGCATAATTCAACCCTGGACATGACAACAATATATGGGTAAAACATCCAATTTAACTCCTGCATTGTTTTGCAACACAGTGATTTATTTTATTGTATTTTTTCCTTGATGGGAGGGGAGTTAATAGATCAATAAGAGGAAATTCTTGGGATGAAAGTTTCACGGGGAACATGAGAAATCTATGGAGAAGGGAGACCAGAAGCAGCTATGGAATAAGATTGAGGCTGAGTCACCAAACCTCTCTTGCACCTCTGGCCAAACAAGCAGAGGAGAGAGGTTTAATTTAACTGAGTATTTACAAGTAGGTGGTAATAACTCACTCTTCTAAAGGGTGGGAAAGCAAGATGTGCTCTCACATGAGCTCCCCTAAAATATTTCTTATTTTCCCTGTGGATTGTCTGCTAATTTTGAACAAGCAGTTCCCTGATACAAAACACAAACCACCCTGCCTTGACTACATGTGTAACTGATGAGAAGGGTATAGTCTTTTTTCTGTTCCCCCCCCTTTTTTTTTTTTCATCCTCACAGCTGAAGATGAAATATAAATCATTGTTCCCAAACTATTCGGGAACAGCATTAAAGTAATGGTAGATTAAAATGTCTCCACATTAAAAAGCTAAATAAAATGAATAGATGTAATCCTAAAGAGAGAAGAATGAGTATTCTTCAAACACTGAATAGGGAACTTGGAAGAAGAAAAAACTTAAAAAAGAAGGAAAAAAGTATTAATGCAAAAGAGATGGTCTTTACATCCGCCTTACTGTAGAGCTTTTGCTAAGGGCTGTTCTCAGCCCATTTGCAGCTTGTGTTTTGCTGCAGTTTTAAAGAAGCAGTCGGCAAAGGAAGGAAGGCAGTTTCTATTTAAATAGGGGAGCTGTAAAATATCCCTGCTACAGAAATTCGTTCATGTTCAGGCTAGAGCTGGTGCTGGAGGAGCAGCAAGAGGCAGGTTTCAGGAATTTCACCTAGTAAGTAATTCTTCAGAGCCCCCAACATTTCTTCCCCTTTTCCCCTCTGCAAATCCCGGGCAAATGCACATCTTTAAAATCATTGTCTCGAACTCTGGTGAATAGGCTGGAGTGGAGAGGTGTGTTTTTATTTCAGGCTGTTATATCCCAGTAGAAGTATTTTCCTAATGAAGGAGGAAATGTTTACATCCTGCTTCCCCCTGGCTGCTTGTGGCAGTGCCTGTGCAAACGCACCAGTGCTGGAGCAAAGCTGTCAGGAGCACGTTACCTGACACAAGTGGCTGCTCAGATGTGAAACAGGCTTCTCCAGACAATTAAAGGGGATGGTTGTTTCACCCTTTTCCCTGCAATTTTTACATTTCCACTATTATACTTCTGTGGTTGAGTGGGAATACAATTTAAGCTCGAGATCCCAGACTTTGCTTTGCTGCAGCAGTTAAAATTCCTGGAATAGCAACAGTGATATTGACGATGCTGAGAGACACACAGCAAAGTAAACACATGTTATTTCCAGCTCTTTCAAAAATGCAAGAACAAACAAGGACATAGTTAATAGGGAAATAACCACTTTGAGCCTTGACAACACAATAAACAAGATTTAAAAAGCAGAGTTTGAAGCTTTGGAGTCAGGGTGAGATGGAGCTGAGCAGAGACCAGTATAAATATCCCTTTTAACTCTGAAAAAGATGGGTGGCCTTATGTTTCCAGCTCAGGAGTTTTGGGATTTGCTTCTTACCAGTGAAATGTTCCAAAATAAAAATAAAAGCAAAACTATGTTTTGCATCTGAGGAGTCACTTCCTCTGTGTGTCCTTAACAAGGCATTTACCCTATATAGGAATTCCTTTGATTTTGGGGTTGGGGAGCTTCCTCTTAAATTATGCTGTGCTGATATTTTTGAGGCTTTCTGTGTCATGTACTCAAAACTTGAACGCATCACATGGAAATTATTCCCTCAGCCCTGGTAATGAGAGAGACCCAAATCACTGCCTCTCACTCTTTAATTGCATTTTGTTGGGTTTAATTGATGATAAAGCCTTTTAATACCTTGGCTGTGTGTGTTCAACTCTGTGGTCCAAGTATTTGGGTAAAACTACAGTCCTGATGTAGGATAAGCCTCTGTGCAGCTGGTCAGCAGGAATGTGCATGCAGGCATCCAGTCGAGACGAGGAGAAAGAAATTCAGCTTTGTTGTAGTGTGTGTATTTATCCCTGGAAGGTGTTGGTGCTAAGATAGCTGAATAGATAACGTGTGTCTGTCAGTCTCCCAAACCAGACTGGAAATGTAGTTTTCATCTCTTTGGCTATTTAATGACAGCCCACAAAACCAAGGTCAAATGTGGGAATGTTTTATCTAATTAAAAAAAAAAGAAAGGCAAATGAAAAAGGGCTCTTTCTAGCTAAAACCTGAACTAAAGGCATCCACAAATCCTTCTTCCTCCCTTTGTGCTCAAGTTGCAACCTGTTGGAGAACTCTGCTCAGTGCTTGCATTTCCAGCTAATTCGATATCACCTTTTTTTTTCTTTTCTCTTTTTTTTGTGGTTGAAGCTTTGTCATTTGTTTCGAAGCTGTCATTTTTATTAGTCTCCCTGGCTGATCTTTTTGGGCTCTCGTCAGGTGGTGTGTGTTCTCCATTGTCTGCCTGGTCTTGGCAAGCTGTAGGTCCTTTTATTGCCATATGACGTGGGCGTGCTTGCAGCAGTAGCCTGTAATTATACCCACCACAGGTGACAGTTACAAGAGAGCTTTGGTAATAATTTTAGCTGCCTGATCTGATGTTTATGAAGAGCAAACCCTCTTTGTGGTCTGGCTGGAGTTTGCTATATTGTGTTGTACTTTTCATTTGATTTATGAAGCCCTTTAATTTTTTTTTAAATGTTATTTTTTATTTTTCCTTAATATATAACACCATGTGTCTTTGACATCCTGAAGTTTTGCAAAAGATTGTTGTTGGTCTTATGCTATTTTGTACTTTTCCTATTTATTTTTGCATGCCTTGTATTTATTTTGCTTTGCTCAGCACAGTAAAATAATACTCTTGCCTGTTGCTGGGTTTATTTGTATATTTAACACCGCTGAACTCCTGTATCTAACACCTCACTAGCAGATATTCTCTATTCTCCCAACTGTGAGAGTAATCACATATTAGCATTTAATTTTTTTTTTTTAACCTTTGGCTATTATTTACCTGTTTTAGAAAAGGTGAAATTCTCTTTCATGCAAGGCAGCACTGGTTCCTTTACTCCCAACAAAATTGCAAAACTTGGATTATGTCAAAGGTGAATTTAGCTCATGATTTTTATGGTTATCTTACAGACCTCCGTTCTGACTTTAGGAATTTACCACAAAAAATGTGGACAAGGCTGACGTGCCCACTACCTGAAAGCTGCTTTTCTCTTGTGCTGTATTTATTTTTGCAGTCTTAAATTAAATTCTGTCTTTAGAGAAATTTCAGATTAAAACTCATGGGCATCTTCAGAATTTTTGATTCTTATCACAAGATTCTGACTTGTAACTCTTCTGAATTGAGTGGCAGGTTGAAAACCAAGAGAAATTTATCTGCAATAATTTGCTATCTTTTCTGATCCTAAAGAGATGATTTTCCATGACAGGATTCAGTCATTTTCATTTTCCCAATTTGCCTGGTGCTTTTTCTGAAAGTTCACTTTATTCATAGACTAGAAATTGCATAAACAAAGATGAAATTAGTATTCTGAGTTGAATGAATGTTGCATCTGCGTGAGACTCATTAAACAGGAGTGTGAGACAGAAGCTACTTACCCACCACTATTGGAAATACCAGAATTTGAGAAGCTTATTTGTAAAATTCCTGAAGTTGGCATGGATTTAGACTCTGCAAGCTGTATGGGAAAAACATACGGCTCAGCCCAAACAAACAAACAAAAAAGGCAGGAAACCCATGGCGTGTAGGATGAAAAAGGTATATATAAGGAAGCGAAAATTCCATTAAAATTAAAAATTCTTATACTTAGTGTGCTCTTTTTTCCCCCCAGAGCCACAGGTGTATTGATTTTCTTTCAGTCAGCATCTGCTTGGGTTTCTTTCATTATTCACATTACTTTGACCTGACACCTCTTAGAAAGTATTTTAAAGCACTCAGTTTTACAGGAAAATTGTAGACATTGACTATCATTGCCCATGTCACTGGTGGAACACCCTTATGAGTGTTTTTTTTTTTTCCTTTTAATTTTTAAAAGATAGGGGTTGTTTTTGACACAAATGTAAGCTTAGAGCTACACTGCATTCCCCTGAAGCATAGAGGAAGTTTTTAGTCTTCCAAAATGAGGGAATAAGTAGAGACACATCTGTAGGTGGATTAAATCACTGTAACTCCATTAGCTTCAGCAAACCTGTGTCATTTAACATCAGTTAAAAATCTACATTCTCGTTTTGGGCAAAAATCCTGTGTGAATAGAATGATCAGGTTTTCTGAGAGGAGGAAAAGCCTGTAGATGGCGATGGACCCTCAGGAATGAGCCAGCTCTGGCATGCAAGCTTTTGTCAGATTTTTCTGGCAGGTTTTCTTTCTCTTGCTTGAACTATTTTATTTTTAATTTAATTCACCCTTTCTCTCAGTGCTAATGTAACACTAGTTGCAGAAATCGTGACAACTGGAAGAAATTTCCTATTTGAAGGTAATGCAACATTTGGTTTTTTGATGGAGACAGATACACCTTGAGGGATTTCTCTTAAGGCGTTTGCTTGTCGGGCTTTTTTTTTCTTTTAAATAAGAAAGAGTTGGATCCTTTACGAGTTCTGAAATAAAAAGAGATTGGTAGAGAAGCTGCAGAGCAAATACACTTTTTAAAAAGCCTGTTCTCATTTAGCTTTACTTTTCTTTATTAGCAACTAAGATGTGC
>VYZP01031812.1:11740-22415 GCA_013400635.1 Hypocryptadius cinnamomeus | reverse complement strand
GGCTCGAGCCATCCAGGACAGTCAGAGAGACATTCTGGGTTCTGACACCTGAGACCCCCTTAATTTCAAAAGTATAATAATTCAGAGGGAGGGAGTTTACATTTTCCATTTCAAGAGAAGCTCCTGCCTTCCTTAGCAAACACCTGTCTTTTCAACCCAAGACACAGCGTCACTGACTTCCATTGGGAACAGGACACATGTTCCCACAGCTTCACCCCAGCAGTGCCACCATGCTGCTACCCTTTTCCTCAGGACATATGGGACTCCCTGGACTTCAGTGCTCCAGCCTTTCCCCTCCAAAAAGTCATAAAACCATGTGCTGCTATCCCAAGTAGGGTATCTAAAAATTATGAGGAACTGGACCTACCCTAAAATCCTTCTTCATTCTCTGATTATGTTCCAGCTAACTCTTTTTCTTTAAAAATTGGAGGATGTATAACTGATGCTCTGGACAGAAACTTTGGAAGTCTCTGAAGCACGAAGGAAGTGGCCTGGGTTTGTTTGCAGGGAAAGTCTGACATAGGATCTCAGTGGGTATCTTAAATGAGAGAGAATCATTCCTCCTATGTTTTACAGTATGTACTGCTTTGAACTGGAGATTTAGGAGAATGTAAGAAGGTGAATTAATGCTCAGCTCTATCTAGAACTTTCCTCCAGTTTGTCAAACTAGGCAGAAAGTTTTAATAAATGAAAATAGTGGGTCTGACACATCTCTACTGCTATACTTGGAGAATGGATAAAGAGCACAGACTGTGTGGCAGCTTTTGTGAAAAACGTTCAAATGGCTGACAACTCACATCTGAGCTGATGAATGACTCAAAAAAGAGCTTAGCTCTCAATCTTGCTGTTGGCACCCACAAGGAATCTGATTCCAGACACGTGTCCTTTTGTGGTTAGGAAATCCATAGCTTTCCCCTGTGCTCAGCTGTTGGGTGATCACAAGGGGGAGGATGTAAGTGCACCCCCCTGCTGAGCCATGTCTGGCTTTCAAGGGAAGCTGCCAGGGACATGAGGGAGCCAGATACAATCTACTGGTCCTTCTCCAGTAGTTTCTGTAGCCAGGATGGCTGTGCCCTGCCTCTGACAAGTCAAGTGGTCTCTTTTCTCTTGTGTTTGGGCTTTTGAACACCCCTATAGGTAATATGTGGTTTGAGACAAACCACATTGTTGGCTATTCCTTGACCTTCTTTTGTAAATGCATATGGTCTTTTCATGCTGGGGAATCAAAAGCCACCACACAGTTAGTATGTCACTTCTACTCTTTGGAGGTTTTGTTGGGGGGTGATGGAGGCAAACTTGCACCTGCAGGACCAGATGTGGTTGACTGTTTTCCACTCTAATGAGCCACTCATTCGGAACTTTTTCCTTTCCTTCAATTTTGCTATTTTCTAGGCCCCTGTACAAACTGTTTGTTCAAGACCTGTTTAAAGTGAAGATACCATACTGGTTTTGCCTGAATGCTTTTTGTACACATACTGCTTTCACACAGTCTGAGTTGTCTCTTGATAAGATTCCCTACATCATCATGAGGCAGGGCAATATTTTCAAATTATCACAAAGATGGTAAGATGCAGTCTAGGTTCTTTAGTACTTCCATTAAAAAGATATGGACTGGAAATTCATAATAAAATAGTAATTAATACATGTTTTTAGCTAATCAAGGACTTTCATTGCAAAGTGAAAAAGTTTCATTTAAAGTGAAAAAGTTAAGCATGTCCCATTAAGGGAAGAGGCTGACTGTAAGATTATTCAGTTGCTTTGTTCGCAAGTGAAACGCAATCCTGACTTCTAAAAGTGAAGGGGGAAAACATCCCCAGCAATTTCCCAGTATGATTGTGGAACAAAAAGGAGATAAAGAAAATCACGGCTTTTGAAATTGTTGAGGATTTTTCTGAGGACTTTGAGACAGTCTTAGACTAAATAACAGCTGTCTGCAACAAAGGGCATGTGATGCACACACAACAGGAATGGGTCATGAACTGCATTGAATTGTGCCACATAACTACACTGCAGAGCAGCTACAGCAGCAAGGGAAGACTGTGTGCAATAAACTGTGTGCGTGATGCTGTAGGAGATGTTTGGCCTGTTCTCCAATATGAGCTCTGCATTTGGAGTGTGTACATCTGAGGTACAAGGGGTCAAGGGCATTAGCTGGGACATAAGAGGGAAAAGGGGCCACTGTGAAGGAGCATCAGCTGCTGTTTGGGGCAGTTTTGGGTGTGCTGCTCCTGGGGACGTCCAGAATCAAGGTCTTCAGATGGAGAAGTTTCACGTTCCCATCTTGGCAATGAGTGAGGCTAGAGGGTCCTCATGTGCAGTGGAGAGCATGCCCAGAGGTTTGGGGACTCCAGACCATGTGGAAAATATAGCACAGATTTAGACCCACCTGAGCAGAAGGAGAATTTATGCCCAGCCAGACTGGGGGACATGTCCCTGAGGAAACTATGACAGTGATGTGGGTTGCCTTGCCTGGTCTCCAGGTGCCAGCGTGCTCAGCAGCAGGTGAGCAGTTTCCAGAGGGTCAACCTGCCTCTGCTTTGATGCTGAGGGCTTGGTATGTCATCCCCAAACACGCTCAGCAGATAGTTATGGCTTTTGGGGGGGATCTAAAATGCACTTAAATGAGATAGATGAGTGCCTTTCTCTGCCATGGATTGGTGGGCACCAGAAAGAGCAGAGCAGCCCTAGAAAATTCCCTTGTTTTATTGCAAGCTTGTTTTATTGCTGCACTACGAGGTCAGAGTCCACTTGCTGCAGTAATTGGTTTTATTGGGTGCTTTTATCCAACATGTGCTAAAAACCAGACAGAGAGCAGGTAGGAAAATGTTCCCATGTCTCCTTCCCACCTGGAGTGGGTCTCCTCCAGGGAGGTGCCAGCAGCACTTCCACCTCCTTGCTGTGGCCCATCCCATGTGCCAAGGCATGACCACAGGTGGTATCAGCAAAAGTCATGCTCTTGTTACACATCAGAAACTCCCTCTCTCTTTGGGTCCTGTACTTGTGACTTCTCAGCATGCATCACAGTACATTTTGTGCCCATTTCCTTGCAGAGATGACTCATGTGATGGAACGTCATGTTTCCCAGTGAGTGACGGCAGTAACTGAATAATTTCAATGCCTCTGAATGCCAAATTTTTTGAAACATGTTTCTGTTTTGTGTGTAGTAGACTCAACAAGAAGGCTGAAGCTGTCATGTGTTTTTAGAATTCAGCTTCAATTGCTGATTGTCTTTTTCTTGATTTTTCTTCTTTTCTGATTTCTTCCCGTAGTCTATAACACTTGAGATATGTCTGAGTAATGACTTCTTTGGTAATAGTCCTTCCTTGTATTAAAATGCAATAATTTTTGTATTTTATAAGGCTTTCTAAAACTCAAATTGCTTTTCCTGGGTGAGATGTCTTTTTTTTTTCCCTTCAGTGTGTTTAATTTGGGGCCTATTCAATACAGTATTGTTATTCTTTCCATGGTTTACATTGTGATCAAGAAATTTACAGAAGAAACTTTCTTTTTTCAGAAGATTTTAGTATTTAATTCCATACCAGTATATACTACTCAAAAATAAGTCAAGTAACATGGAAGATGACCTGAAGTGAGAGTGAGGCATAAGCAAAGTATCTGTCATACTTAGCAGTTCTGAAACCTTCAGTCTATCATTTCATGTCTCTGAATTAATGAGAAACTCCGAAATTGAATTTGTGCAAAGTAAATGCACTGACTTGGTGACTTTGATACATCTTGAGTGGCCTTTTGGGAGAAGCAGAGCTGGCAAGTGGCAGTCTGAGGGGTATTTCACCATTTACCCAGAACATCTGATGCCCAGGGAAGGCACATGGTTCAGCCTTGTGCATCCTATACAGCCCATGGAAAGAGACAATATCCTCCAGGAGGTGACAAAAAATAGAAGCTGAGCTTCTACCCTGACGTGCTCTCCTTTTGGCACAGAAAGGGCCAGAGGAGAGGAGGGAGCAGAGCTTGCAGGGGACAGGAGCTCCCTGTAGCACCCAGGGCTGGTCTGGGCTTAGATGTGGGTGCTGTGACCCTGGAGAACAGGTGGAAATATGTGAGGCCTCTGACCTCCAGGGCAGGGTTTGAGCAGCCCTGTGGGCTCCTTCCCTTGCTGATGCCATAGATTGGAAAGCTTTCCAGCCTTCAGGCTCTTCATGATCACCATTATTTTCTTCAGAGAGGCTTTCCTGAACGCTGCTGTGTGCCTTGCACCACTGGGAGTGCTCCCAGTAGCCTGTCAGCCAGGAGGAGATGGATCTCCCCAGGGCTGAGTTTGGGTTCAGTCTGATTTGGCACTGCCTCACCTGACACCGTATCTACCCTACAGCCAACCCTGCTTTTCTTTCCCTTGGCACTTTGGCACTCAGGGACTCTGACTTGCTGAGGCTTTGCTGATGAAGGAGACTCTGTAGGCTTGAGCTTATCCTTACTTACTTTTATTTCTATTTTATCCTTTTAGAGATTCAAGTTGAATCTATTACTCCCATTCTGAACCCTGTTTGACTAAGACACATAGTTTTAGAGAGGACGTCACAAAATGGAGAATTTGCAGTAATGCACTCTCAGGTTTCATCACTCAGTATGAAATATATGTGCCTTCTTTTTACTTTAAGGCATTTTGCTTTTAGCTTTGCATCACTAGTAGCTATTATGTGATTCTCTGCTTGTTGCACCTTCCTCTTCTTTCCTTCCTGTCTTTCATGTTCCTTAATTTCTGCTAAAATTTTCAACCATTTTTTCCTGATTTTTGCTTTTTGCTTGTAAGAGCAATCACAGATCATCATCAAATAGCTGTATGAGTTCTAGTAACTGTTTTTATCTCTAGAGATTTTAAACTTTGTCAGAACATCCTGATAATATACTGATTGAAATTCCCCTCTGAAGTCTCAATTTAATACACACTGTTGTTTCCCCTGTAACTCTTTGCAGACAGACACTGATGTTTTTATTTAACCTCTTGAGAAGACACAAAATGGGAAACAAGCAAGTAACAAGCGTTTCCAAATCCCAATGCTATAAATCTGTTTTGTTTCCCTTCTGCTTACAAAAGTGGCAAATTATTTATTTTATTATCTGATATCACACCAATAACAAGAGGAGTCTGTTCCATGCAGTCCAATTATGAAAAATTGCCTGAGATAGAATGACTCACAGTGGGCCTGTTTTTCATGGCACTGTTTCACGGAAATATTTACCTGCCTGTAGTGAGGAGAATTTACACTTAGCTGGCAGCTGAAAATTTCCAATCAGGAAAAAAAAGAAATTGCCAGATGAAATGTTGGTCAGTCACTGCTGTTTGGACCATTTTCTTGATGCATGAAGTCTAGATGGACCCCAGATATGGAATTTTTCTAACCTCAGCCAGTGGTAGGATTTAGGGCATTGAGATGGCTTGAGGGTTCCCTGAATATATTTCCAAACTGTTTATTTCCAAACAAGTTTCCAAAAAACTTAGAACAAGTTTGACTACTCAAATGCTTTCTGTTCAGATGTGAGACCGTGAGGGGATTTGATTCTTCTGGGTTTGTTGTTTTAACTGGTTAGTGGTAAATCAGCTAAAAGACTGCATCATTCCTGGATGTGTGTGAAGCGTTGGTGGAAGAGAAATGTTAGCAACATATGTCCATCATAAGAATAGAGTGTCAGTTATTTTATTTGGTTATATCCACTTCCAAATGGTTGGATCCCCTCTTGTGCAGTGTTACAAAATGGAAGTATCTAGAAGAAGCAGAGATCAGACTTCTTTGCCAGACAGCCATGTAACAGAGGATTACTTACTTTTTCCATATTAGCACAAAAAAATAGTTAATGCCCTGACCTCCATTAGAAGTGCACTGCCTGCTGAGGCTTCAGCCTTTAGGAACAGCTGATGAAGTGCATAGGTTCTGTTCATCAGGCTCTCATATCAGAGTGGAAATATTCTGAGTACATGGGCGTATAGACAAGTACAGAGAGAGACTGACTGGGTTGGTCTGCAGCTGCTTCAGAACACTCTGTCCCAACCTAACCTCATTCCTGTGCCTCCCACAAACCACGGGGGCTGAATTTCTGCACCATCCTGGCTGCTAATATGGGCACTGATGCTGCACTGGCTGGGGGTCCTGTGCAGAGAGGGGAGGTGGTTTGAGGGACACAAAATCAGGAGCCTGCATCATCACTGGGGGACTGATCCACTGCTGGAAACAAAGAGCATTTCCCAGCTCAGCAGCATGTTAGTTAAGATTTAATGCTCAGTAATGGAGGGAAAAAACTTGTTTTCTAAACATGTTTATGTGGCACGGGGGATAAGGCTGTCACTTTGGGTACAGGCCAAGTGTGTGAGTTTTCTATTCACCTGAAAGGTGGCACATGCAATTAGCCCTAAAGGTTCCATACATAAATTTCCACGCCTCAGCCCTGCCCAACAGCCTGGTAACAGCTCTGCAGCCATTCCAGGTACTGAGCATGAAAAGAGAGCAAGGACAGTGCATTACTGGGGCTTTCGGTAACATGCAAAGCAAATTTTGCTTGGCTTATTTCTCTCCCCTTTGTCAGTTGGCATATTCTTGGGAGCGAAAGTGCTTTACTTCCAGATCAAGTGGTTAAGATAAATGATTTATTGCTGAGGAACATGAAGATGGTTTACCAGGGTGGGCTTCTGTTGAAACGGTGGTGGCGGTGGTAATCACACATACGTGTTTTTATATGTAGTATTTTTGTGTGTGTTTGTCTGGATGTGTTGCCGAAAGTTTGTACTAAGAATATCTTCTTTGAAATCAGAAAATAACCCTTTTTTGTCTCCTTTGTGTCTTAGAGAACAGCAGTAGACACATTCCATCCTCCTGAAAAATTCATGCTTGTTCTGGGAATTTCTTTGGCCTCAAGGCAGCACATTTAGAAATGTACTTTTGAAAGAGCAAGAAAGATTTGCTGAGCCACCAAGTCTTGCAGAGGTCCCTGCCCTGAGATAGTCCTTTTCCCCAACCAACCTCCACGAGCCTGAGCTTCCTGCTCCACTCAGACCATTCTTCACCATGTTGTGGTGCAGTGGGCTTGGCTGGAGAGGAAGCCTTGATGTCTGATGCAACCCAGACAGGATGGTTTGCCATGTGCTGTGGTTTGCCACATACTGTGGTAAAAAAAATAGAGTAAAACAATTCCTGCTCTGCAGAGTGCAATCCTGCTTTGAGGCAGACGTGCAGATAGATACAAGAGGGTCTCACAGACTGTGAGGATGAAAAGAAGAGCTGTTAATGAAAGCAAGAGTGTGCAGCTAACAGGACCATTATTTCCTGGAGCAGTTGTAAATCAATGGAGAATTTTAAAAAATCAACTGTGCTGCAGCTGTGATGGAGTGACTCCAGGGTGCCTCTGGGTCAAGAAGAAGGCCTGCAGGGTGTCCCAGGAGGATGTCCACCTCAGATGAACAGAGAGCTTCATATTCAGGATGAATATGATCTTACCAGAATGAAGCAGCAGGGCTGACTGAGATGCTGAGAGTTCATTTGCCATCATCAGATTGACATCCTCTCCTGTACCAAGTCTGTAAGTGCTCACAAAAAGGCTGTTACAGGCCACAGACAAAGATGGGTGTCCTCCTTTTTTCTGGTTTATGAGTCAACCTCTGTAAGAAAAGTGTCCAACTTCTGACCTTTCTGATGCTAGAATAGCAGTCTGACCACTTCAGTCACCAGATGTTTTGTGATGGTCATGAGTGCTATCTCACATCAGTGTGGTCTTCCAAGGCAATGAGACCACACAGATTGTGTCCATTCGTCTTTTCATCCATCCATCCATCCATCCATCCATCCATCCATCCATCCATCCATCCATCCATCCATCCATTCATCCGTCAGTCCCTACTGCCAAGCAAATATCAAGACATTTCAGTTCTGATGGAGAGATCTCAAAGATGATGTATTCATATTTATATCACGATATTTGACCTCTGTCCACTCTCTGGAAAGAGGAGAGACACCAATTAATGTCCCTGCACACTGGGAGGTTGCAGTGAGAGGTCAAGTACATTTGTTATTTGGAATCAGCTCTGCACCTGCTGTCCTTTCTTCTGCTGGTAGGCAGGAGTGTGACAGGCTATAATGATGCTGCTGGACTTGTGGTGGTGTTGTGCTGGCTGGAGACCTTTGGGAGGCAAAGCACTTCTCTGCGGAAAGCCAGTGAAAAGATGGATGCATTTTACTCACAAAACACTTAATCCATTGGAAAAATAAACCAGATTTATATATATAATAACAATAAAGTTCTGCATTTGCAGAAGCTGTTCACAGGCAATGTGCCAGGCTATGTCTTTCTTGGAGGCCACAAATGAATCTGTGCTCCATGAATTGTCAACCTGCTGTTTTTCCTCCAGCAGTATCACCAAGGGCTTTACAGGAGAAGGGTGGGCAGCCCTTCTTTGCTTTTCTCAGGTGGCCAAAACTGTCCAGAAGCAATAGGATAGGGACAGGATGGCTTTCACATGGGACAGACAGACCCAATTCCAGCTAGATGGATTACCATTCTGGGCTGAAGACAGTGAATATTTGTGCTAACCGTAGTGGTGTGGCAGGGACAGCTCTGAAACCTGCCTCTTTTTCCTGATGATGCCTATAGGGAAAAGAAATCCTGGTTCTCCCCTTGGGCTGGGTTTTGGACATCTCCAGGATGACTGAACAGTACCAGTGGATGTCAGCCTGGTGGGACAGGACTGTGGTCCATAGTGCCAGGCCCCTCTTTCCCCATCTCTGAAGGGTGGTGAGTCTGGTAGTGCTACTGTGTGCTCTGTTATGACTCACAATGTGACTAACTCATGCAGGGAAACAGAAATCCATGTTACCTCCTTGAGTAGAGGAATGGGGAGGCTTCTCAACTACACTTTGAAATATCAGGAGCCATCTGACAGAAGGTGGTGAAATGCAGGGTAGAGCTGATAAAGTTTTGTGAGGATTTAAAACATTCATTTCCTAGGCCACAACAATGCCCTCCTGGGAATATGCACATGAAGGAAGAAGTGTTACATAATGGTTTATGAAACTCCTATTCAGAAATGCTCCAGATGGCACAGGGATTCCCCCAGTTGCATGGTTATGAACTGCTACCAGTTGGCAAAATATTATATTGAGAGAAAACTGCCTGGGTGGAAGTGAGCCCTTTTACATTCCCTCTAAATACTACAGTTGCTCTTTCCCACTACTGCTTCTTTGGTGCCCAAGGCCTCTTCCAACAGTGGCTACATGGATGAGCTTTTCATGGCACCAGGGTCATGGGCATAAGGCTGTGCTGTCCTAAGATTCACAGCACCTGCATAAGTCTGCCCACATTTCTTTTTATTTAGGCAGTTGGTAACTATTCTCATGAAGCCCATGCAAGCTGTGCTGTACTAGGCACGCTGGCCACAAGACCTTCATAGCTGGCTCAAGGCAAACCAGCTTGGTGCCACTGCTCAACAGCTTGAGCCTGTCCCCTCTTTTGGCCGCTGCTGTCAGGAGGGTCTGTGCACCTCCTGAGCAGGACAGGCTGGTGGACTGGCTCAAAACTAGGCTTTTAAACCATTTGACTGATCTGACTTGCTGTAACACCTTGCTCAGGGTATTTATCACCAGGCTTTCTTGTCTCCATTCTGCTCTGTCACAGCTGCAGCATTAGCAAGTATCCAGCTTATTTGTGTTAGGGCACAATGGGCTGCAGGTCATGCAGGGACTGAAATTACAGCTGTGCTCTATGGCACAAGACCACAGCTGTCTCCTCTTTACATCTGTAGCTGTTGTCTTTCTTGCCTCTTTTTCCCCCATGCATCAGCTGCTTTAAATACTCAGCATTCCTGGCTGTGGTGTCTAGGGAGATGGCTTTCTCAGATCCAAAGATGGTTATTCCTCATTTGGATAAATATAAACCTATGTAAGATTTTAATAAATACAAATATTAAAGCCAGATATAGATGAAACAAGTAGAACCCTCTCAACTTGGGGTCCTTCAAGTAAGATAATCACTGTTTTAAATATCATAAAAAGTGACATTTCTTGGCACTTGCTGTATTTGACCCAGTGTTTGTCCAAGGCAGAGTTCGATTCATCTGAAGTCTTGCACAAAGTGTTACTATAATTCTCTGATATTCCCATGAGTAGTTGTATGTGTTTGAAGGGCTGGTTGTGATCAGTGCAGCCTGTCTGGCTGATTTCCTCCTCTGTGTAAACTTTGCTTTCCATGAATCTTCATGAGTTTCCAAAGTCTTCTTTCTGTGAGAATGTGTGACCGTAACAGAATTATTTACCTATTTGAGAGAAGCAAAACAGCTGGAACAAGTTCATTTTTTAAAATTATCGTGAGTATTTGTGAAAATATTTTTTGGTCGCATTCCCTCCACTCTGCCTTTTCTGGCTGATACTTGCACAGAAATGTGGGGGAAAAAAAAATCTATTTATTTCTTTTCATAAGACCACTACATGTCTCAGCTTTTAATTGTGATTAAAAAACACCTTTGACAAATCTGCCAATTTAAAAGTCAACCTCCATTTATTGAAATGAAATAAAGGAATTGAACTTCAGTTCTCCCAGAGAATCACTCCTCTCATATCCTGAGCACACATTACTTCTAGATCTCTGTGGAATACAATAGGAGAGAGGTTATTGAATTGAAGTTTCAAGCACAGAAGTAGAGCTCTGGCCAATTACATTTTTTCATGCCTGAAAT
>VYZP01031812.1:0-11701 GCA_013400635.1 Hypocryptadius cinnamomeus | reverse complement strand
AAAAAAAAAAAAAAAAAAGAATATCAAACCAGAAACCAATATGATGCAGAATCAAATAACTTCTGGGACAAAATGATTCTCTGACTGGAAAGGTGAGGGAAGTGATGCTGTATTTTTATCCTTAATATCTGCCTGCTCTTCATACCTTGCTTCCTGACTTTGTTTTCTATCTTAATCTTTGTTGTGTGACTGCTTAAAATTCAATGATTGTACCAAGTATTAAATGCCAGAGTGCCTTTGCCTTTTAATTACTGGTCTTGTTGAGGGTGTGCTGGACAGTCCTGTGAAAGCTGAAACCATGTGCTCCTTCAGGACTTCATGAGGACAGTTCCCAAGAAGTCACCTGGACAGGATAGGGCAGAACAGACTGACTGCCAAAAGTCCTGTTTGCTGCAGTGAGATGAGGTTTCATGATCAGCTGTTATGGAGTCAGTGCTGACTTTCCAGTATCTTCCTGTTCCTGCTGGAAGGGCACTTATATTCCATAGTTTGTATAAGGTGGTGAGCTATTCTTTTCTTCAAATATTTAATATGTGGCAAGTTTTACTACATGCACTTCCTTTCACATCATACCTTGCTCCAGGCACCTTTACACAAGATTCAGATGCACCATCTGGGAAGCAGTCTGTGGGTGGTTGGGGAACCCACCCATACTGCTATTAGCTTCAAGGTTCTAATGCCTGCATTAATCATCAGATTGTCTCCCTTGTGTTGCATTTTTAAAGAAAGTCAAAATTGCTCTGTTTGTTGTAATTATTTACAGTCTCACATCAACTTTTCACACAAAAATTATTTCCTCTGATGCAACATAAATAACTCAGTTTTTACACACCTTTAGTTATGGTGGCATCTGTGATTCTGTTATTTCAGGAAAACTTCATTTTGTGACATCTCTTCATGTACACACCACAAATGTGAAATACGTGATGCAAGGAGTCATCACTGGGTTAAATCTAACAAGATACAGGCAACCTCAATATGCTGAGATAAAATGTTCAGAAAAAAAAAAAGAATCTGTGATTTGCAAAAATTACTGTGGCTTCAGAGAAAGTACTTTTACTCTTTGTATCAGTCAACTGAGTATTCAGATAGTGCAAGTTCTCTATAAGTAGTATTTGCTTATCCTAATAAGATACAAACCCAATATGCCTGGATAGTTTATATATAGTTTGAAAAGTTATTTCAAAGTCCTATTAACCAAATGATTTTGGACAAAACCAATGCTGAAGACCCAAAGTTTCTACTATGGACATTTCAAGGACACTTCAGACTAGCTTCAGCCTGTTCTCATGGGTTGGACAACCACTAGCAGTTGAAGCCCACCTTTGGATTTAGCTTCATCAAGAAAGAGACAAGTTTGCATGGTCCACTCTCCCATAGTGATGGAAATCAATGTTAAATAGGGTCATCATCAGAAGATTTTGCTTCACAAGCAGGCTTTTGATTTGAACCAAAATACCACTGTAAGTGTACCTAGACATTGTTTATAATGACAACTGGAACAAAAATGTCTGTCAAAATCGTCTCTTTGTGGAACATAGGAATTCAGATAAAATTAAATTATTCAGCTGAAGTGTCTCCATTCTACAGCCCCCCCTCCCCCCAAACACCCCAAAACCTCGTATATTTTTGTCAAATTTTTAAACTAATAGTCACAGGTTTCCACTCATACCTTTTCTGTCAGGCCCAGCGCAGGGCATGAAGTGTCTCCATGAATGTCTCCATGGAGGTGGGGGTGAGCTGAGGCTGGGCAGGACATCACCTGGTGGAATAGGTTAGCATCCAGTGTGGTCACAGCAAAGCTGTGGTGTAGCTCAGGCAGGGGCTGAGAACAGGACTTCAGCTCAAGGACAGCTTCAGAGAAGAGGAGTGACCCTGGCCCAGGCTTTAAGTGGGACCACAAACCAACCTAAGCCAGGCTACAAATCCCCCAGGAGCAGGGGAAACTGTTCAGAACCCCAGCATGTGTAGAGCAATTCCAAATAGCCATCTTAAAAAGCAAATACTTTGCTTGCACTGATAAGTGAGACAGAGACTTTAAAAATTATTACACGTTATTGACTTGGCTGCTTTCTGCATTCTTGCCTTAATCTGGAAGATTTTAACTGCAGTGGAGGAGATGTCGCATATTGCCCTGGAAACGGCTGCACATTCTATCAAGGAATACTGTGTGAGGGAGCTGGTTTCAAAATGCTTTCCACGGGAAAATTTCCACTCTGAGAGTCCATGCCTTAGTGAATACTGGAGAATTCAGCACCAAGACCTGGAGGTTTTTTGTGGGTGATGGACATCAGGCAGCAATAAGGTGGGATCAGGAGAAAGTAATTTTTTTTTCTGTGGTTTTGCACTGAAACAGTAAAAAAATACGTTGGTAGACTCCAAAGAATGTCGCCAGGGTACACTTTGGCCTTACTATTTTCTGTGGACAGAATTACTGTTTTGGACAGACAATTACTTGCCTGGGACATGCAGGGAGCCTTAGAAGTGAGGGAGCAATGGGAAAAGGTTTTCAGACTCTTGTTTAATTGAAAGGTTTCCCCTGATTGTTAGAAAATAACACTGATCTTCTTTAAACTCTAGTCACCTGGGTAGATAATTGAGATTATTTACCAAAACATTAAGATTTTGTTTGGAAGAAATAATGAAATGAAAAATGTGTGTTGTCTGTTTTATCTTCTCACACTTTATATTAAATTTGGGTGACATTTTTCAGTTAGGTTTTGAAATTGTTTTTTGTGGGGGCATAAAGAGAAAGCAACAACAAAACCACAATATCATGACTCTAGAACTGAACCTTTCAAACCAGCTGCTGTAAGATTTGCAATGAAGTTGTGAGGAGCAGCACTGATGGACAAGGAACAGGATGTGGTGCTCACCTAAACTAGCTCAGCTCCCCTGTACTAGAGTGCAAGGCTTTACCATCAAATATTGGCAGGAATTTATAACCAGAATAAATGGGATTTGCTTACATTTTTCAGCACCTTAATTAGTTATGATGCCCCCTTCCTAAAGACATTACAGGATCAGAACTGGTACCTGAGCCAGGAATTTTGTTCCCTCATATCCTGAATTCCTGGGGCAGGATGCTGAGCACACTCAAGCTCACCTTTGTTTACACTGTTAGCTTTTACAATGCTGGTTGGGCACATGTACAGATGGGGTTTTTTTAATGAATGTTGAGGGAGGACTGATGAAGAACCTTCATTCTGGAGTCTTGGGAAAAGCGCTAAATTGTGAATAGTTCTTTTGGCACCTTTGGAACGTGGGACAACATCTCCCTCAGCTAAGGAGCAAAGGGCAGCAGGGCTGCGCTGGGAATGTTTTAAAAGCCCAAACAACCCAGGGAACAGGCAGGTAACTGCAAACAGCTTGGCTGAAAGGGGGGCAGACTGGGGGTATGGCACCGCCTGGCTGGGAGGGGAGCCAGTGTGGAGCACCGTGGCAGTGCTCCATGCAGCAGGTTCTCTGGTGCCGTGGCCATAAGCAGTCAGAAATGGGTGCAAGACCTACTTGGCACATGAGCTGGGTGCACCCATACCACTTTAAAAGGGTTTGTATGCAAGCACATAATACCCATAAACACTACTTTTCAGCTTCACAGATCATAAGAACAAAGTGCATATCAAAGCTGGCAGCAGGCGTCCCTCAGAAAGGGCTGTCCCTGGTCCCAGACAGAGCTATGCACTGGCCCAGGCACTCCGTGTGTTTAGCAGTTCAAGAGGATTAAAACAAGCTCATTGGATTTGTCACTTGCGAAGTTTTATCCAGCAATCACATTTAATTTCCCAGCTCTCACTGCCTGCAACCTAATTTCTACATCTGTATTGGGTGTGTGGAAAGCAGGGAGGGGTGGGAGGAAGCATCAGACTCAGAAAGAACCACAATTTAAACATCATCTAAACCCTTGAGGCTGAACCTCTAACAAGGTGGTGCAGTGAGTAGCACCAGGTGCATGCTGGCATGAGGAGCAGAGCTCACTGGTTACTGTTCTCCCTGTCCCTGCCTTGCTCCTAGCAGGTCTCCTCTTGGAGATGTGACCTGCTATTTCGTTCTATCTGCTTAACCAATGAGGCTAGATCTGTTGTCTCATTGATTTCTTCCTGCCCAGACACCTCCATTTTCTCAGCTATGAGAGTTTTCGCTCCCCAGCCTTGCCTAGGGTTTGAAGTCCCCCTGCTCATGCCCCTGCATCTCCCAGCATCGTTTGCGTGCAGGCTCTAATTCTGTGTGTGCCATCACCCCTTAGATGGTGATTAAGCCTTTCAAGTTTATGGAAGTGCTTCTCATCTCTGCAGTTATCTCTTACCCAAGTTATCCAGATTTAATTGCTTTAATCATGCCTCAATTCCTTCCAGACAACCAAGTCATTACTATTTGATTTTTGCTTATAATTGTTTACAATTTCTAAGGCATGTCTAAAGACCTCAGAGCTTATGAAGACACTTCTGGTCTTTCAAGTGGACTTCTTGATGAGCCTAGGCACAGGCTTAGCCAAGAAGCTGCCCCCCAGCCCCAGGCACTCTGGCTGGTGCAGAGCAAGGGTAGACGTGCTGCCAGCTTAATGTCAGGGCAACAGGTAAAAGCTAAAGAGGAGTTTGGGCTGGAGCTACAATGATGTGCAGGGCAGTGTGTTGCAGTGGAACCCGAGTGGGCTCTCAGGGGACGAGGACGTGGGAGAGACGTGGAATCTTGACTCCATGTTTCAGAAGGCTGGTTTATTATATTATGACATATATTATATTAAAATACTATACTAAAACTATACTAAAAAGGATAGAGAGAAAAGATCCATCAGAAGGCTAGCAAGAATAGAAGAGGAATCTATAACAAAATCTTGTGACTGCTCAGAGAGTCCACACAGCTGGACCATGATTGGTCATCAAGTAGAAACAATCCACATGGACCAATTGAGAAAGCACCTGTTGCATTCCACAGCAGCAGATAATTATTGTTGACATTTCTCTGCTGAGGTTCCTCAGCTTCTCAGGGGAAAAATCCTGGGAATAGGATTTTTCATAAAATATCATGGCTACAGCAGTGTGCCCCAGGAGATCTGCTGGGTGTCCCCAGCTCCCAGTTATGTTGGGAACAAATCTAAGAATGATGTTTTTCCATATGCAAATGCTAGGAAGTGTCTGGAATGAATGTTTTGAATCGCCTCATGACATATTGCATCATATCTTCAGGTTTTTTGGAAGCTTTCCATCCATATTATTTGTTTGGAGTTTATTTATTGTCTCTAACTTTTAGGGTTGAAGTAAATGTCTCAGAAGTAGAGTCTGATGGCTCAGAGACGAGTGCTAAGTTTCAGAGCCTCTCCTTGGCTGAACCCAATCTCACAGGGGCAAGGGGTTGGTTGGTTTCCCCCTCTTCCTGGGGCAAGAGGTTGGTGAGTTTTGACTCTGGAGCTTCCAACTTTTTACTGTCACTACTGTCCAAATTGTAAATTAAAGTGCAGTGCCTGACCGGAAAGAAAGGATGGGGTTGCTTAACATGTAGTGAGGAGATGTGTCTGTGAGGAGACATGTGGAGTGAACACTTCTATTTTTTTATAATTCTTTCCATGCATCTTTCAATTTATTAAATATTAATAATTGGTTGCATCTGGAAATTGACATTAGGTAGAAGAAATAGAATCAATTTTTAATAAATATGAGCAATAAATAAAACATTTAATAAATTATGCATGGAAAAAGATTACTGAAAGATTAAATAATGATCTTGTATACATACTCAAGTTATTATTTATTAATAACCTTTTGCAGTACAGCATTCATGACACTCAAGAAAAGTACAGTTTCACCTGAAAAGTAAGCCAGAAAAGAGGGGAACTGCAAGTTTCCACTTTGTACCTCAGTGGTTTTCAAATTAAATATCTTTCGTGGATGAGAAAAAGGAAATGTTTCCTTTCTCTCATCCCAGCCCTGGAAACTCTGTGTACCCCAAACCCCACCTGCTACCAGGCTGAGGCTTTCTGCAGGACAACTCTTGTGAGTCTGTTCCTCCCTCCTAAAATATGTAACATAAATAATAAAACCCAAAACTAAAAAATCCAGTGGCAGTCAATTCAGCACCTGGGACTTGGTTCTTAACCCTCTAAATACATTAGTTTTTACAATACTAAATTTTCATGCCATGGGAAGTGTCAGGTGATTGCATCAGACCTGGCTCCCGAGGTGCTAAACTCTGATATGAGGCAATAGAGTTACTAGAAGGGATCAATATATTTGCAACTAAACGTGATTATTACTGAAAAGGTTTGGCTTTCAGCAATGAAGATTCAAATACAGTTCAGACACCTTCCCCTCTATTTCCCAGAAAAAATGCTTTAAAGCTGTACAGTGCTTAAAAGTGCTGTGCAGAAAAAATAGGTTTTGATTTCTAGAACTGAAATGAGCAGTTTAAAAGTAGATTTATATAATTGTTAATGAATATCTGATACAGAATATTAGTAGAAATTTTTTTTTTCAGTTTTAACACATGTAGGCTGAGTTTTTCTGCAGACCTAAGGAGTGGGAGTAAAAAATCCTATTGATTTTTTTTTTTCAGGAATAGTTGTGTGTCAAGAATTTGTGTACCCTTTTAACAAATTCTTCAGATACCAATTGGTTTACTCTTTTTGCATCTCAGTGTAGTGCTCAGTGGCAAAACAGTCTGGAGTAGCAGATTGGGACCTGCTGTGGGCCTCCCAGAAAGTGGCCATGTCTGCCTGCAGTCTGGCACCTCGTTTGCTTCTACTCAGAATTAGCTCAGTGATAAATATAACTACTAATTATATTTTAACCTACATATTTTCTGCCTTTTTTTTCCCCCTCATGTTTCCTTCTAACCACTTTAATTGCCAGTGGAAGACTTAAAGGAGGCATTTTATGCAGTCTGTGTTTAATTACCAAGCATTCAGTAATGTAACTTTGGCATCTCAGTAGAAAAAAAAAGTTGAAAATGCGAAGGGCAAGTGGTGGTCAAACCTGACCAGTGCATTTCTGAATGACATCAAGGCAAACATTGCTTTCCTGTGGGGTGGAAGAAGCTCTCTGCCACCAGTGTGTCCCTGCTCCACTCCTGTGCAGGCTCAGCTCGAGCAGCACTGCAAACAAAAGACCTGGGGCTGATCCCAGTTTGCCTGGTCTCATGGGCACTTTAATGCAAGTGTGATGTAAAGGCTGTCTGTCTGCGTTTCCTGGCAGAGGGGTGGACAGGACTATATGTATAAAATCAGATTATGAGCCTAAATACAGTAATGTGTAAGAGGAGGACAAGGGGAATTGGACCCTGCACCAGAAGCTCCCCTTGTTGACAATTCTGGGATTGCTCGCTGAGTGCACAGAAACCTCCCTACAGTCTTGTCTGTTTTCAACCTGTTATTATGAGCCTGAAGGAAACCAAACCAATATCAAAGCATATTTTTAAGAAACAGAGAGATAATTTTTCAGCCTGTTCAGGTGGTACATTGCCACTACCAGTTTTGCACTCAGCTCTTTCAGTCAAAATTAAGCAGATGACTGTGCTGAACTTGCAAACAGAGCTGGCTAAGATGTCAATTGCAGGTCTTTGTTGAAATTGTGTCAGAGTCTCTTTAGAAGGTGGCTGGAAGAGATGGCCCCGTGGCATGTAACAGACAATTTCAGGAAAGCTTCTTCTAGAAAGGAATACAAAGAGTAAGTAGGTGCACTAATAGTAATTTTGCCTTTTTCTCTCAGTGTCAGTAGTGCTTATCACTGATCCATCCCTATAGCCCCTGGCACTACAGTGTGTGTCTAACTGACAGAACAGCACTGCTTTACTGAATCCTGACAGTGGTTTTCTTCAAGCCATAAGATTTGGTTTCTGCTCTGTGAGCAAGCACACTGGAACACAAAGCCTGAAGGACCACTTTCCTGATCCTGAGGCAGCCTTTATCCAAACCTAAATGTGAATTTTGTTAATAAGGCTGATTTTTGTTGTAGGTTAGCCCCAAATTCTTTGAGCAGCTGAGTGGACTAAGAGGCTCCGTGTGTCCCTCTGTGTTGTGTGCTTTATACCACACCTTAGGGGGTGTAAAGTCTAAGGGAGCTCAGCAGTTTGAGACCACTCCTAACATTTATGTAGTAAGGATATAACACACTGATTGGATCCTGCATGCTCTGGAGAACCAAGAATCTGCATTTTGTGGGAAAACTGATGGCAGTGTCTGCTCCTTCCCCTTCTTTCCTCCATCAGCTGAGGAACAGATCCGAGAGGGCAGCAGCACCAGTGCTGTGGAATTTGAAAGGACTTTACACCCACATCTGGAATTTCCCACTGGGAATAGTGATGCTATTAGGTTGTAAACATGTTCCAGATGACATTTAGAGTAGAGATGGCTGCTGGGGAAAGGGGGTGTTTAAAACTCCTCTTGCAATTCTTGGGGTTTTTTCCTACTTATATCTGAAAGGAAGAGAGATGCAAAGTGAGAGGCAGGGGAAATTATAAACCTAGTGCCTCTAAAATAACTGTTTAGATTAATAAGTATATTTCGAAACTCTTGGCAGCACAAAGAACCTCCTTGAACAGAATAAAATAGAGTAGAATATTTAATTGCTCAAAATAGATCTTTTGATAGGAAATACTACAGTGAAATAATGACATTTACTAAGACTCTGTCCTCTTAGACTGAAAACAGAAGTTAAAAGGGTGCTGTGCGAGACCATAAGCAAATGTGTTTATTTGTGCATGTGTAGATTCAGAGAGAGAGTCAGACAGACAGACAGACAGACTAGCTCTGTGAGAGAGAGCATTTGACAGTTTAAAATCTGCTTTAAAAATGTGGGGTGAAATCTTGCCCTCAATTAAGGCTTTCTGGCTTGAATGGGAGAAGGACTAGCTGCTGGTATTTTGCTATTTAGATCTCCAGTGAGACAGGCAATTGTGTTTAGCTTTACTTACCAGCTTTCAGCTATGAGAATACTTGCAAAATCCAATTTAAAATTTTTTTTTAAAGATACTGGTCTATTTTACTCTTTCAAAAACCCCTGTGGGCTATGCTACTCTTCAAAAAAAAATCCCCTAGGACAGATACTGAGGAACCAACATCTCTTATTGTTCTAAAGATTTCTTTTGAGATTGCCAGCTGTGATAACTTTGCAAGACAGTTCAATGCTTCAAGATAATTCTGGTTTAATAGTGAATGTGGTAAATAAAAAATGCGGATGAGTGTAGCTTAGGTTAAAGCCTCAGCAAGCTTACTGTATCTGTGAAGCTCAAGAACGATTGAAACAGAGAGATTTTGCATTAAAAAGTTGAATTATTCATACACTGAATCAGTAAATGAGGTTACAATGCCACGGGTGCATTGACCCTCACACAAGAATTATAATCAATGGTTATTATAATTTTTCCTGGATTTGTTCAAGGATAAAGTAGCTCAGCAGCTTTTTAAAATTTTAGTGGTAGTGATGAGCTGCTGAAGTTTGCCCTCCTGGAAGCTGCCAAATACTCACAGGGGTGAACTGGAAGACTTTTTTCAGGTGACTACTGGTTGTGCCACATGGATATGGAAAACTTCTCAAAGACAAAGAATATTTGGAGTGGCTTCCAAATAGGAAGGTCCTCAGGTCCTGGAAAACATTCTGTAGCCTGGCTTGCAGTAGCAGCCGGCTTGCACTCAAGTTGCTCAGATGGCAACTTTCCAGTCTGAAAAGCTCATAGCCCACCAGAGTCTGAGTATTCTCTCAGGAATTTGGCCTGGCTCGTCATGGTTTCCCCCTCATGATCACCAGTCTCATGAGGTGTGAAGTGCCAGAAGGCAGAGGAAAAGAGAAATAAAGATGGCTGGTGCTCTTAGGCTTTAGGGCCAAAGGAAGGTGCCAGGGCAGTTATCACTGTGCATGATTTTTTCACAAGAAACTCAAACCTGAAGATAAATTCAACCATTGTGGGATGGAAAGTTGCAGTGAGCTCTATAGCCTGTACTGGCCATATCCTATCCACATTTCTGGATCTCCTCCAGAGCAGTCTCTGGCCACACAGCCACTCTCAAGCACTAATGCCAAGGGCTTGCCTCCAGGAGGGCAACACATGCTTGTAAGTACATATTGCTGCTCCTGCTTGACGTCACCAAGTCTATTAGATAACACCATTTCTGTGGTAAACCGGTATCAGCCAGCTGTGATTTAAGGAGCTTTACTCTCCTTTTGCTGTGACTACCATTTGAGGGTGTGAGCAACTCCATTCCCTGGAAATGTGTGGAAATGGCTTGTCCCAGGCACTTGGTCCAGAAGTGCAGATGTTAGAAGCTGGACTCCAAATTAATGCTTGCTTTTGTGTAACTGTTCTGCTTTGGGTTTTATCTAGATCATGGTGGTGATTTCTCTGCCACCTTCTTTAAGGTGAAACATTAGTTAGATGCTTCTCTGTGGTGACTGTCAGCTTGTGTTTCAGTTCTGCTTCTGTTGGCAAGCACTGATTTAGGCACCATTAAATTATAAAAGAGGCAAGTATTAGAAATGGAAGGATTTTAATGTGTTAAGAGAAAGGCACTTTACTGATAATTGTTTTGAAGAGCCTACCACTTGTGTGGGTTACACAGGGAAAAAGAAATTGCTACCATAAAATACAGAAGGCTGAAAGGTGCTTTTAGTCCAGAAATCAGATTCACGTAAAAGAATATTACCCTTCGGTTGTCTGTGCCAAGTTTTTGTCCTCATATTCATTTTACTGAAGGATGAGGCATTAGCTAGTGAACCTGAGCCTGAATACTTTGCCAGTCTCATCCATCAGCAGCAGCAGACACATGAGAGGGTGAGACCAGCCCAGGAAAGTAATTTGCAGTCTGAGTACAGGCACCCTGACACCTGGGCAGGGTTTCAGTCTAGAACTGACTGTAGAGTAGGAGCCTACATGTGCAGCAGCATTTAAGTCCTGTTGGGTCAGTGTGAGTCCAGCTGATGTTCACAGTGCAGCCTGGGGAGTGACCCCACTGAGCAAGGAACTAAAGGGTCTATTTTAGGATGTACTGGCCCCCAGGGCTGGCTCTCTGCAGGCTTTGTTGAGACTTTAAATACCTAGTGTGTCTGTAGGACCCTTGATCTCGATAAATCTCATGTCTGGGATGCATACATGTAATTTATTACTCCCCTTTCCCACCTGTGCAGGAGATGTGGATCTGTGTCCTGCACCCTGTTTCCCTGCATGGAGAAGACTGGATCCTGACTGCTGTGTGCAGTGTGGTGTGTGACAATAGCCTTGAGATATGCTGCTGGCAAGATCTCTGCCTCTAGGTATCATGAAATGCACACAGCTTTCTTGATGTCTTAAACAGCTCCAGTTGCTCTGGCAATCAGTTTTCCTTCTTTTCCTGTTAGGGAATAGAGGACACCTTCCAAACCTGCATCCTGAGAAAGAAAAACCCTGGACTGCCTGACCTCATCCCAGCATGGCAGTGGCACATGAGATGGTGTGGGCAGGAGGAAGGCTCACTGCCTGCATGTTGTGAGCAGGCTTTCTTCCTGTGTGTCTTCAGAGGTGGAGGACTGAGAGCTCTGTGTCCAGCTTGCAACAAACTCAGTATGAACAAGTGTGTGGGTTTCTGCTTTCTTGTCTCAAACAAACAAACTGGTGTAGCTGGGAGAACTGAACTAAGTTGGGTAAGATGGGAGAACTGAACTGAGGCCAGTTACAGCTTTAGTCCCTGTCCTACCATGCCTGAGATGCTGTGTGGTCCGTTGGGAAGGCAGTGTGGATT
>VYZP01031796.1:7405-20503 GCA_013400635.1 Hypocryptadius cinnamomeus | reverse complement strand
CTTTCTTTCTCTTTATTTTCTTTTCCTATTTTTATAACACTTTTGCTTATTCGACATTTCAGATTAATACTGATATGTCAAAGATTGTATGTATGTACTTTTGATGAGACAGAACATAAGTAGCAGATACCTATTGTAAGCAGCCCTAATTCTTGAAGTGTGTAATATCTTCAAGAGATTATTAAACATCAGAGAAAGCCACGACCAGCTTGGGATCAAATTAAAAAACGGAGTGCTGTGAATTGCAGCACCACTTAATAAAATTTTATTTGAAATATCTGTTTAGAAACTTTTCCAGTTAAACATGGCTGTCATCTTCTTGGAGAAATCTGGCCACTTCTCATAGAAATATTGCTTATCTTTAATTATCAAATCTTATGTGTTTAAAGTATATTCTTTCATTGTGCAGGGTGTGCTGGATTCTATTAGTGAAGGACAGAAAAAATTAGATGCTGCCTGCAAGGAAGGAGAAAGTTTATATGGTTGTTTACCCAAACCAATTGTGAGCCATATTCAGGAGCAAATAGCAAAGTCTAACCAGAACTTCCAGGAATTTCTCAACCAGTGTCTGAATGACAAGAAGGCTCTGGAAGCTTGTGCCTCCCACCTAGGAAAGTGAGTAATGCCAGTAGTCACAAAAAGACTGTATGAAATGGTCTGGCTTCCAAAGTGCAGGGCAAAAACCAAAATTATTTTCAGTTGCTCTAGTCGTGTTCGCTTTTTTCTTTTGAAGTATTTAAGAGAAATTGAAGTTCTCTGATTAAAAAAATAATAATAAAAACCAACCAACCAAACAAAAAACCAAAAAACAAAAGCAAACAAACAAAAAACCCCAGGTCTTGCTCCAAGGGCATCAGTTTAGTTAAATGATGAAAGGTCTGGATCATATGTGCAGAAGTTCTGTGTATCTTATGAAACTCCAAATCAGCAGTTGGGATTGCAGTAATTTAAATGCCATTTTCTGGACAGAAAATGTGTGATGAAGTTTATTTCTGCCCTGGGGTTTGTAGATAGTATGCATTTTACATGTGTCTGTTCTGTTCCATTCCAAATGGAGATATTTCCTAAGGAGCCCAGAAGAAAACACCCCTAAATTACTGCTTAGGGCTTGAATTTTGAGAGTTAAAATATTTTCAGATCTAACCAGATGCAAAACTGTTGCTAATTGGAAACAAAGTTAGTGTGGCAATAATGGGTAAAACAGCAGGAGAGAGGGTGTGCCTGCATGTAAGAAAAAAGGTTTCAAACTTAGGGCCAGAACTTGTTTTGCTGAGTTCTGAGCAGTCAATATTCCAGTTCTCTTCTGTAGGTGAAATTGAAAATTTCAGGTGTTCTGCACATAAATGTTGACAAAAAAACCCCACTTTTACCCATTGTTTGTTCTTAGACTAAATCAGTATGAGTATTTGAAAAAAGCTTTCTTTTGGTCTGCTTTTATTGAACCTAGTAATAAATAAAAGTACTGTCACTTTAAATTTTGGAGGCTTCTGGTGAGCCTGTAGTTCCCATGATTTTGCTGCACATTTTTAGAGAGTTGCTGAATATTTTTAGACTAGTAGTCACCGTGGAATTATGTTTTGTGTACAACTCTTATTCTCGAAGCTTGAAATTGATACCCACTCTTGTGGATATTAACTTCTTTTAACTTTACCCCACTTGGAAGTATTTTTTAAGAGAGTATTTATCTGCTCTGTAGCTTTGAAGATCAGTACAAGAAGCTTGCCCTGTGGATGCGTGACATGGAAGAAAGAATAAGCACAGAAGCATTAGGAGAGAACAAGCAGCTTGTTTCAGAGAAGAAAAAGGAGGTACAAAAAGTGGAAAAGTTCCTGGAAGAGTTGCTGAACTCAAGGTATATTGAAAATACATTTTCTAATACTCTCACTTCTTCCTCTACTATGGCAGAAGTGAAATGAAACTGTTGGGGTAAAGTATGTTTTTGAAAGCTAGAGGAATGTGTTGGAAAATACACTATGAAAAGAGGCTGAATCCAGATACTTCAAGTTCTAATGAATTTCAACCAAATCCAATTTTGCTCTTGATAAATTAATAAAAGTTTATCATACTTTATTAATAAATGGAAAGTGAAAAATGTAATTTTTAAAAATAAAATATAAAAATATTGCTTTCAAAATCAATAGTGAAAATTACATTTATCATTATGTCCATTTTAAAATTTTCTTTCTGTCCTGTAACATTCAAATCCAACCAGGTTAGCAGAATCCCCTTCCCCATACAGCTTGCCTTATAAAAGAGCTCAAAAAACATTCACATTAGCTGTGAAATCTTTCTAAAATTCAGACTCAGCCAGTAGATGATGAAGTAACTGCCATTTTGAGTACACAGTTTTTCTCAAATTCTCTTTTCATTATTGGGCTGGGGAACGTAGAACAAAATCAGTAATCAGTTTTCCAAGTCTCACAGCATCTTTAAAAGAAACACCTAGTCACTCCCTACAGCCTTGAGACTGATGCAAGACTTTTTGGGTTGATGTAAATTCCCTCTAGTCATCAGGTATCAGGAAGTGTGATCAAAGAGATTGGGATTAACTGAGGCTCTGTAAACCCAGTTTTAATCCCTTTTACTGACTCTTGTACTGAATCTGAGTCATTGACTAATTCTGGACAAAAGACCTTTCCATCATGCCTTCCTACCTGTCCAAGATTACAAACTTCTTAGAAGCTTTAGCAGGTACAAAAGGGTTAGGGTTCATATAGAAATGGAAAGTTTGACTGCTGAAAAGAAAACTAAGGTAGCTTTTAACTTAAATGTTTGTGATCATTCTGGGCACCAAAATTCTGCAAGAAATTGCACTGCACACAAGGAAAGATATTAATCAGTACATGCTGCTTGTATTCTTTCAGTCTCTCCTAACTAATTCTTTCAGTTAACTGTGAACTCTTATCACTGGTGGAGTAGGTGCTATGTCAGCACCCTCCATAACCTCTGGCAATGGCTATAATACTGCATGTTTTCTGAAACTTTTAGTCTCATTATTTTCTTTCAGGGACTCTTTTGATCAGCTCTCCCAAATGGCACAGACTTTAAATGAAGAAGGCCATGGTGCAGGGAGAGAAGTACGTCTGGCTTCTCAACATCTCACCAATTATCAAAACATGGTCAAAACTGTCAAGGACAAGCTGAGGACATGTCAGCTTGCACTCCAAGAGCATCTCACTTTTGAGGAGGCATTGCAGAGTATGTGGTCATGGGTGAAAGAGGTTCAAGACAAACTGGCGTCATCACAGAGCACTCTTGGAAGCAAAGCCACCCTGGAAAGACGATTGACACAAATTCAGGTAAAGAAGGATAGATAAAATGGATATTACACACCGAGATTAATATTGGGTGTGGGACACTTCAGTGGGAAAGGTGTATTTTTATAATTTTTTCTTTCAATGGTTATGAAGAAGAGGATCAAAATTCAAGGTTATCTTGAAAAATGGGGATGGGAAGTAGAAAAAACAGGATAAAGTTTAATGGAAACAGATGTCAGGTATTGCATTTCATAAGAAACAATGAACTATGAAAATATGCAGGTCCAGAAAGCTTTCTAATAGAGGGAAGGCCTTGGAATAATTTCCAGAGTCTCACTGGCATGGCTATGGTGTGTCTATCACAGGAGGTCTTCAAGAAGAGGTTAGATAAACAGCTAATAGGAAGGTCATTAAGAGATCTGCCATGGGCTTTCCTGAGGCTTCTTCTAGCTATGAGGTGCTATCTTACTGTGCAGTGCTTGACCTACTCAGTATCTGCTGCAGTGTGAGCAGTATTTTAGGTTGACCAATGTGGTGAAAAACCTGTATAGCTGTGGGAAAAACTACTGGATCACTTGCACATGACAAGGTAGAGGCCCTTAGAAGAAAGAGCGCCTAGGAATACCTACTGGATATGACTGTTAAGGATGGATGAGATTAGAGAAGGTGGTGTTCACTGTTGAAAGAATAACAGCTCTCATTTCTCATCAGGTTACATTTGATATTTTGATTTGTTTTTTCTCACAGGAGATCCTCTTACTCAAAGGTGATGGTGAGGTTAAGCTGAACATGGCCATTGGCAAAGGAGAACAAGCACTTAAAAGCAGCAATGAGGAAGGACAAAAAGTGATACAAACTGAGCTTGAGACACTGAAGGATGTATGGAATGACATCATCAGTACCTCGGTGAACTGGCAGAGGTAAGAATCCCTGGAAAACACAGGTCAGACCCTGCCATCTTTGCTTATGAGAGTGGTGCCTTACAGGATGTAGAAATACATTCATTCATTATTGGTATGTGAGAGGAAATTTGCATTATCAGAGAGAACCAAAATTGCCTGGAAAAAATACACAAAATGGCCTGGAAAAAAAAGATGAGTTGACCCTATCAGATGAATCAAATTTCATATGAGATGGTACTTCACATTGATTTAAAAATTAATAAAAGTCACACCAATTCATACAGAGAAAAATCTAGAAATCACTTTCTGAGTTTTTGAGCCTCTACTTGGGCAGGACCAAGAACATGTGACAGATGTTTGTCTATCTTTTCCATACATAACCCAGGAAAGGTTTCTCAATTCTGTTTTTCATTATGTTTCTTCAATTAAAAAAACATCCTGATATCAACTCCAAATAATCTTACTTGCATATTAAGCTGATTTCATCTCATCTTGACTGTGTGGAAATGGAAAGTTTTTCTTATTGGCTGTGTGAGATAATTTTATATATCTGAAGGCCTCCATCATCTCTGTTCTAGACAGACTTACATTTCTCAATTTCTCTGTGGTAATACTTTCTGGGCCTCTCTCACACCTGTTTTCTTATTCAAGAGATTGAAGACTATCACCAGGTAGTCTACATTTTTTCTTAAAATAAAAAACTGAAAGTAGTGCCACTTTCTTGGCTGCACCAAAATTGCAGTTGTAATAGTATGTAGAAAATTATAGTGGGCTGTCTTAACAATGTCCCTCAAATTTCACCCAATTTTTATCATAAAATATTTTTTAGATTACGTTAGACCATGGCATTTTGAGGGAAAATCTTACCACACCCTTGTCTATCTGTAAGTCCCATGAAATGAGAATTACATTCCTCAACATGAATCTCAGAGAGGTATGGTGATCTACTAGAAAAAGCAATATATAACAGAAGGGAATATTTCTTATAAATTGTAAATGAGTCTATAGATAATGGGTTTGTTCTTTCAAAACTTGCCAGAATATCTGTTAATTGACAGTAATTTCATAGGCTGCTGCATATTTTATTACTCTGATCATAAAGAACTCCAGTAATGTTCCATATTTTACTTTGCTGAACAGACAATGAAATGTGCTTTTCATTAGTCTGAGGCAGATAGATTGCTCATGTAACCTGTAATAGGGAGGCAGCAATGTTGGTTTTACAAAGGGGCCCAAAAGCTACAGGAATTCAAAAATAACTTGGTTGCAAGTTGATATAGAAAACAAAAGCAAGATGGAGAAAAAAGTATCTTCTAAACCTATTGTGTATGGCTACAGGCAGTGTAACAATTAAGGTTTAAGCAGCTTTTTTTTTTTTTTTCCTTCCCCAAACTGTTTAAGAGTTCTCATCTGCACTTTGTTTCTTTTAATGTAAGCTGCCTAGATTCCGTCATTAGCCAGTGGAATGACTATCTGGAAAGGAAAAACCAGTTGGAACAGTGGCTGGAGAATTTGGATCACAAAGTGGAACAGCCTTTAGAACCACAGATTGGTCTGAAAGAGAAGTTTGCTCAGCTGGACCATTTCCAGGCTATTGTTTCCGAGATAGAGGATCACTCAGGTGATTTACAGCAACTCATTGAAAAAGCTGTGGAACTATCTGAAAAAACAGGGGATGTTTCCTTTGGAGATGAAGCTCAAGAAGAACTAAAAACACAGTTTAATGACATCACAACTGTAGCCAAGGTAAGATGAGTATCTCCATTTCAAGTAAAAAAAATGTTTAGACATTTGTATATATAGCTAAAAACTTAGATTTTTGTATTTTTTAGTAACTAAAGGATTGACTGCTAACAATCTTGCCTCTGGTATAGTTGAGTCTAATAAAAACATTGAATATGGTTTACTAAAATTTAATGGAATGCAAAAATGGTGTTGAGAGTTGAAATTGCTGTGATTATGATTTTGGAAAAGTGAAGGCCATATATTTTGTTCCTAGTTCCTTATATACAACAGTACTTCTGATATTCTGACACATTTTTTTTCATCTAATTATTTTCATTCATTCCTAGCATTTTTTAATTTTTGCTTTACCTAGAAAGGGAAGAATAAAATGCCTCCCTGAGCAGGAAACATATTGTCATAAAGATAAATCCTATTGTCAAAAAGATTTATGCCCATATTTTGTGGTGTTTCAAGCCACTAAGCACTGCACATGCTATACAGGTATTCTGTTTGGTTTCTAAGGAAAGATATGTGAGCTCACTGAGACCTTCTGCCAGCCAGATCATGAGAGTGAAACACCTTGCCTCCACACTCCCCTTGTATTGGTACTACATTTTGGTGTGAGCAATGTCCACAGGGATGCATGGTTTCCTTTCCTAGCAGTCTTCTGCTCCCCTAGGAGGCTGTTTTGGTTAGAGTCAGGTGCATGTGGACATTTTCTTACCCTGTTGCTGCATAAAATGCATTAAGGTATAAATGTCTTTTTGTTTATCTAATAGTTACTAGCTCTCTAGTTGACAATGACACATTCTGAGGGATTGTGATGATTTTTTTCAGAGGGAACAGCAGGTCTTGTTAATCTAATTTATTTTTAATAGCATTTTTTGAATGTTGAGTTACTCAAACTTTAAAATAACTGAGTTTAATTTGGAGGTGGTTTAGTTTGAAACTGGCTCCAAGACACTTCAGTCTACATTACAGTATCTACACAGGGGTAAAAATCTATTTGATTAGCTCATTTCACTTTTGGTTTGTTTTGATAAACATTCATTAGTGCTATCTCAAAACAATGTAGCAACAAGTTTACTCAGTCAGACCAAAGGCAAACCTGAACCACTGTACTCTTTCACTGTGTCACAGTAAGATAAACTGACCCCACTCTAAGCTTACATTGAAAAGCTAAGATGGAGCCAGGAAGCAGCTGCTTCATGCAGCTGTGTCAGGGAAAGCATCCTCCAGGACTGCAGGGTAGGTGGCTGGGGACAGCCACCACTTCTGATGTGATGGTCGAAATAGGACTCAGCACCAAAATATCATTTAGTACTTTTGGACAGCCAAAGTTTTTGTTTGTAGTTCTCCTAGGGGACATCTCCATGACTTTGCTTAGCATTTGTGGAGACTTGGTGCTACTAAGAGCTGTGTTTCTGGCAGCAATGCTGCATGCTGGGAGTACTCATGGGTGATCTGCAAGACCCTCTCCAAGGTGTATTGGGAAAAGCATGCCAGAGTGACACAGCTGCAGCATTGGTATCTACTAAATCATACATTAGACTATTTTAAAGTATATTTTTGCATTAATTTTCAGAAGACTTTTGCTCCAGCAGAAAATTCTTATCCAGACCAACTCAAACCAAACCTTTCCCAGTGTTTCTCAGTGTTTCTCAGTCTCTGTTCTGATGCCACAAGCTATACCCTATTCACTATTCAAATACATGCTATGGAGTCAAACCAGCACTGCATGCTTAAAGCCAGCATAGTATTTAAGTACTTTAATGGTCTTTTTTTTTTTCCTCATCTGATTGATAGGAGAAAATGAGGAAAGTGGAAGATATCGTGAAAGATCATTTGCTGTATCTGGATGCTGTGCATGAATTCACAGACTGGCTTCATTCTGCAAAGGAAGAGCTTCACCGCTGGTCAGATGCATCTGGAGATACACCAACTATACAGAAAAAGCTGGCCAAAATCAATGTAAGTGAGCATTCATGATTTTTTCTGCAATTCAGACTCTATGCTTTAAGAAAATCCCAGGCAAACCGTTGTGGAATCTTGCTTTTTTTTCTTTGAAACGGTGATTACATTTCAGTGAGCTGAAAGCAAGCTTTCCAAGCTGTGCTTTGTTTTCAACTCCCTTCTCATATTAACAGATGGAGTAAAAGTATAATCAGACCTAAGTTAACCACGGCGCACATGGAAACAATTTGCAAGAGCGGAAGCCCAGTGGCATCACAGAAGAATGTGGCTTAGCTGATTAATGAATACTTCTCTTTCCTCATCCCTAAATATGCTTTCTCCATGAGCAGAATTGTCTAAATCAGAGACAACCTTTCCTGCTTTGCACAAAATGGGGATGTGTAAAGCAGCACAAGGATTGTTCTCCTCAAACATGGTAGAAATGTATGAGTTGCCTCCCTGTGTATACCCTCCTTAGCCTGGAACCTATTCTTAGCTATCTGAGTGCTTAAGAAATTTGCATATTCCTGAATGCAACACTGAAGCAGGCTACATGTTTTGCCCATGCCTGGTGTTTACATTCAGATATTCAAGCTCTGCTCCTAAGCACAAGAGAGTGGAACAGTGAAATTAAATGCTAGATAAAGGTTCAGGATCCCCAAGATCAAATTACAGATTTTTGTACATTCTGGGGTAATTTTCAGTCTCCTTTGTGCTCAAACTCCTGATCTGTAAAACGGGAAAGGGAGGAGTTAGCAGCATCTAGTTCATAAGATGAACAAGAGAAGAAATAACATGACTGTAGCATGCAGTGTTTGGGATGGTATTTATACATTCTCCAGTTTCTTAAACTGAAAGATTCCCTTGTGTGAGATGTGTGAGATTGAAATAAGGATGCTGTAGAAAGAATTCAGCTCTGAAAACAAAACCAAAACCATATACTCAGAAAAAAAACCATTTTCAACCAATTCTGGCACATCGTAGGTCACAAGCAGGCTGAAAACTGCAGTTCCGTTTCTGAGACTGCTGCGAGCAGCTACACACCAGCATTTCTTACGCAAGAGATCACAACAAAGCCTTTATGTTCTGCATCTCATCCTAAATAGTATTTTTCGTATCTAAAACACGTTCACTCTTCCTGTCTTTCTCTCCAAAGCTGAAGACAGTTTCAGAACTGCTGTTGAATCCCCTCAAGGGCCGCTGTTGATTGGGGTTTACTCCCCCCGGTTCCCAGACCGGTGCCGTCAGGGAGCCGCGGCTCGGGGCGGTGCGGGGCGCTGGGGACGGGACGGGACGGGACGGGACGGGACGCGCCCCCGGGCGGGCCCCGCCGCCCGCGGCGGTGGCGATGTGGCGGCCCCCGGGTTACCATGGCAATGTCGCCCCGCAGGAGCTGGTGGAGTCCCGGCAGAGCGGCGCGGGCCGGCTGAGCCGAGTGGAGGCGCTGGCTCCGGCCGCCAAGCGCGGCACGACGGCGGGCGGGTGCCAGCTGCTGGCGGCCGAGATGCAGGCGCTGCAGGCGGACTGGCGGCAGTGGGAGGAGAGCGCCCGCCGCAGCCAGGGCGGCCTGCGGGACCTGCTCAGCCAGATGGCCCTGTCGGAGCGGGAGTTCGCGGCGCAGGCCGGGCGGCTGGAGGAGGCTGTGCAGCGGCTCGCAGGGCAGCTGGCCGCCTGGGCGCAGGGGCTGGCCCCCGCCGACAGCCGCAGCACGGACGCCGAGGTGGTGGAGAGCTGGCGCAAGGAGAAAGTAAGGGCATGTCTCTTTTGCTAGCAGCGTTTCCGCTGTAGATGTGTGGTCACCGCGGGCAGGAAACTTCCGCCAAGCGGGGCTATCCAGTACATCGTAAAATCAGTACTTGCGGAAGATATTTCTGTGAAAGCCCGACTTTCCGAACTCTTTGTGTTACCGTGATCACAGCGAGCGGTGTTGGCAGAACACGTCCCTCCCTCCCCTTGGCCTCTGCTGTACCAGGCTCAGCAAACCTGGATTTTAGGTGTTAAACCCAGGGCTTGCCCCTGGGAGGAAGCCAAGGAGCTGGCACGCCGGCTCTGGGCTGCGCTTCCAAGTTGCTCAGTGGTTCGAGCCAGAGTAGCATTTGATGGAGGAAATGTGAAGCTTTTCCTAAAAGCCAAGTAAGAAGCTAGTGCCATTAAAATTTGTCAGGAAGGTATTTGGCTTATGCTTTCCCTTTCTTGAAATATCCTCTCCGTTATGCACGTTGAGATCTTGCCCAATAATCAAAGAAGTTAATCTGGAAATGGGTCTAATTCCTAATTGCTTTGCTTTGGAATGCAGTAGAATTGAGAGAAGTAAAGGTTGTTTCTGTTCCTGACTGTCTCCTAGCAAAAGATTCCCCATGTATATATCACAATCCCTCCGTGTAAATATATACACATATTTGCAACAATCAAGATACATGTTTGTATCTCAACCACAATGAATCACAGATGTTGAAAGATACAGAGTATTTCTCTTTCCATATAGCGTTGTAGTAAAGCAGTTTCAGTAGAGGGGGAGAAGTGTGTATTGCCTACTTTCTGACCCCTTGACTGAAGTCATGTTCAAAAAAGCCCCAGAACACCTTTTCTTTGAACTGAGATTTTTAATCTTCTGCAGGGTCTGTGCCAAGTTATTTCTGTGGCTTCCTCTTTCACAGAATTCCTTGCATGGATTTATGAAACCTGCATGCTTGAGTGCCATTATGTGTCCATAGGAGAAACAAAGAGGGCATCAAGATGAAGCAAATAATTGTACAAATATGCAAAGTGTTCCATATATGTGTGTTTTTAAAAAGGAAAGGAAGATATGGGATTGTTGCCAACACAGCAGGCATTTTTTTATTTCTTAAATGGAGAAGTATTAAATTCAAAGGATATTGCTTTTATTAGTAGTGTATATATAATATGTATGTACTGTAGCTCTATATAAGAATGCTTTACTTAGATTAGACAGTTGTAAGGTTGGGCTAATGAGGAAGATGCAGGAACATCTCATGAGGTAACTATGCATAGCCCCACTATGTAATTTTATTTATAGTTAGGAGAAATGTGACAGTAATCTTCCCATTGTTGGACCCCAGGGAAAGGCCCTATTGTGAATGTAAAATAGCACTGCAGTTTCCATTTCTATTGTCTCACAGTGATTCTGTTGCCATGTTAGCCAAGGCCACAAATTAAAAATGCATTTCCTAATTTGTAGAATTAGCAAGATCATTCTACTACTCTGTTATACTGAAGCTCTGTTCCCTAAGGTATGTGTAGCATTACAGCAATAGATTTTGTGCTTGGAATTCAGCAAATTATTTTTGTAATTGTCAGATTTAATATTAAATCCAACTGGCTGCAACAGTGATATCACTGTATGGAAAAATGCCATAGTTAAATTTACCCTGTTTTGCAAGTTATTGCTCCTGTTTGTTAGTAGGCTATGCCTAAGGCTGTATGTAATCAGAATAACCTCTTAGTAGTTTTTGAGGTAGGTTATTTGAAACTGAAAAATTGTGCTGTCTTAGGAGATGCTTTCTTTACATAAAAAAGGGGCTGTTAGCAATTCATTATGGTGATTCCTGCCCTTGGCAATTTGTGACATCCTGTGTTTAGGTAATGCCCATTGTGGTGTTATTTTTAATGCTTTCCAACAGAATGGTTTCAGTAGTTTAACTGTAAGTAAAGTAAGCAAAAAGTAGCTTAGGGGTTTTTTTCTAAGCATTATTGCTATTACATAATTACTTAGTTCAAATGCTACTTTATATGGCATTGAAACAAGTGACTGTTTAAAGTATCTGTTAATCATGATTGAAGAGATTTCTGGTGTATGAGTGGCTCAAAGAAGATAGTCCATAATATGATAATGAAAATGTAAATCAGGGGAGTCCTGAAAATCTGCTGCAGCAAAATATCATTTGTAGTTTTCCTGGACATTCAAATTTTGTGGAGAACTCTTTACAATGTATATTTTTAATCATCCTCTTTTATTTTTTCTTCTGAATATATATGTGTAAATGTACATATACATATATATATGTGTGTACATAAAAATATATACATATATAGATATATATATGTGTGTATATATATACACACACATATACATGTATATATATATATATATATACATGCACACATCTTCAGAAATGTGTTTTGGGGGCATGTTTATCTCCCACTTCCAGGTCCCTGTTCAAATCTATCTTCACCTTCATATGATCTGTTTCTCAAGTTTATATTGTAAGTTTCTTCCAGACTGGCACTTTAGCCAAACTATTCTATACATGCCAAATGCTCTGGTCTGCCTGCACTGCAGAACCTCTGCTGTTAGCCTGAGAGGAATGTCTGAACAATTTAGTTCCTAGTGAGGCAAGGAGCCAAGTCTGCACTGCTCATTATGCTGGAGTAGCTGGCAGGATTCTGCAGTGGAGATGCTGTGGACATCATCAAGCACTGTTTTTGTTGGAGTACTTATCACACCTCTCCCTGTGACGCAAGCCAAACCAACAAAATCTCTTTTTTTGTTTTGTTGGGTTAACTGTCTCCAAGGCATGAACCATTCCAGTGCATCAATGACAGGCAGTAACCCAGTTACTCTGACGTGATTGTGAGCAGCTGTAATTTTAAATTATGAAGTCGTATGTGAAAAGAGTTGAAACAAATCTGTTTAAAAACTTTGTGCATAAATTTACTTTCTGAATACAGCTCAAAAAATTTTAATTGAACCTGTTAATCTCAAGTCAACAGGATAATTGTATTTTTATAAACACGTATCATTTGCTATTCTCTAAATGTATGTACTTTTATGTGTGTACAGCTAATTGAAAATACTATTGCTCATTTATTAGAATGAATTTAATATATTAACATGGGCTTCAAGAACATTTTGAGCTCAGGAGGTTGAGGCATCCAGAAATTTGGTCTCTAGAAGCTCATAATTTCAAATAAGGTACTGTAGACTTGACTGCTAAAATAGTCTTGAAAGTAAACATATAGATCTTAAATTAATTAATTTAAACTCTGATAAATTTTGATTAAAAAGTTGTGGGGCTTTTTTTATATTTACTCACCAATATGTTTCATTTATTTTGTTTTAACAGGAAACATTGGATGCTCTAGTAAAGTCTGAACAAATGACAGATGAGATCAAAACTCAGTTGAATGATCTTTGTAGATTTTCCAGGGATTTAAGTACTCATTCTTCAAAAGTTTCAGGGTTGATTAAGGAGTATAACAGGTACACATTCATCTTGTTTAGAGTTAATCTCATGTGTTGG
>VYZP01031793.1:0-19411 GCA_013400635.1 Hypocryptadius cinnamomeus | reverse complement strand
ACTTGCTCTATTTTGGATTGGGAAATTGTTTAGGACCAAATAAATCCAATGCCCCGTGGGACTTCATACAGTGGTGTTTTTCTGTAGTAAATTATGTTTTGCTCAGTGGAATCTGAGCCAAGAAAAAAATGGTTAGCACCAACTTCATTTATCACTGAATATGCCACCAAAAGCTAAAAGTAGCCAACCAACACAAGTTAAAAAATACTGTAAGATGCAAAATTGCCTATTTCATACAGGTTACTTGGTGGGAAGTGTTCCCTCTGGGTCCCTGGAGATGTGTAAAACTAGTGGGTGAGCATGTGGCAGTGCCAAATGAAGGATGGGGACCCACAGGAGAAACCCACAACCTGAGCAAAAAGACAATTGACAGGTAGTTTTCCAAGCCATCAGGGCACAACTACACAAAACAGGAAGATGCTTGTTAGAAAGTCCTGGCAAATGTCAAATGCTCCCCGCTGTGTGACACTTTTCCCACTTGCCTATCCATCCATCACTCTGTCTCCAGGCACGTTCCATGTAAAATTTCTATTTTGCCTGCAATTCACCTCTCCAACCCTCAGTGACCAGCCACCAGTGCCACTGACCTAAATGGGACAGACAGGTGTATTATTATAGAAGAAGCTGATTTTGGAGGACCAAAGCAAATATTCATCGTGGAATTCAGAGGCATTTTGCGAAGGTATGTTGAAATGAGACTAGAAACACTGTGGGTATCTCCATACAGTAGCCTGTAACTTCTCCAGTAGCCTGCAGCAGGCAGAGTGCTGGCAGTCCTGAAGCGAGTTAGGTGAAAGACAGTTGAGTGATCTCTGCTTCACAGTGTGGCTGATAGAGCTGTGGGTATAAACCTTCAAGTCAGAGAAATGGTTTGTGTCAGCCTTTCAACATATAAGAGGAAAAGAGCTCAAGGACGTAGGAGACAAAATCAGTGAAAGTAACATATTATTCAAGAGGTCACCACAGCTAGAGGAAAACAGAGAGAGCTGTTTGCTGTCATCCCTCATTAAAATNNTCACCACAGCTAGAGGAAAACAGAGAGAGCTGTTTGCTGTCATCCCTCATTAAAATGCAAAGCAATGTCTTTGTGCACTCTGTAAACATGACTATTTCTCCTTTTCTGCTTGTGATCTTCAAAAAGATATAAAGCACAGGTGTATCAGCTTCCAGAGGGGATACAATCAATACAAAGAATTTTTTCCAAGAAACCGCAAAAAATATATCTTCAGCATATGTCTTTATGTAGTGGAAGATGGGATGCAAAAAGGGGGGGAATTCAGCTCAAGCACTTATCCTGCCCATTTCAGAGAATACCATGGCTTAAAAATTGCCTGAGCACTCTGCAAAAGAGCCCTAACAGGATTCCTCCTGATATTTATTCACCGTAAACACACAGCAGCAGAGTCTTTAGGGAACTTTCATACTGCTTTAATCTTTCCTGAAAAGATTTTTGAAGTTTTTTCTTCAGTTAAGAAATATTCCAGCAGAAAATGTTCCTCCAGGTACGCTGCTCACTCTTACCACTTTGCCTTCTGCAAGGCTCACCTGTAGTTTGCAATGGGTGATGTACACTCCTGTCACTGCAGGCTTAGTACAACACCCCTTTTGATTTGCTTATCTAATGATGCCCCATGCAAGGGCAAGAGGGTCTTTATTTCCTTTAGTCCCACACCTTTTCTCACCTTCTGCTCTGGGTGCTACTCTGCTGTGCTTTGATTATCTTGCTTGTATTTTCCTCCTGGTTTGCAGCAGTTTTCATGAGAATGTCCTTTGTAAACTCTGAGAGCCATGGACACTCCCACCGCCCTTAGAAAGACAGCTGAAAGATTGAGCCAGCTTTGGAAAATGTAGTGTCACCTTCTACTTTCAGCATCAGTGACACCATTTAGGAACAGAGCATGACATGTATCCAACCAAGCGGAAGTGGGATGGAGCAAAAATGAGGAATTAATATAACACATATGGCTTTATTTTCCCTGTAAATCATGTTCAATTTAGGCCATAATGATTTATTCTAAAAGCACATTTAACTCCAATTTGGTTCTATGTAACAGAACAGATGGGGGAAATCCACAAAGCTGTACTTTCCTGCATAAAGAAGAATGATTGCATTCATATCCTGATATTTTTTTTCTTTTTCTTCTCTCTGTCCATCCTTGGGTATTTCATTTGTATACTCAAAATAAAATAAATCCACAAATAATTTATGGTCTGAATTTATGTGGTGTTATTTGGGGAAGAGGGGTGAGTTTTCAAATTAGCAGGTAGCCATTGCTGTGCAAGAGCAACTTTTCTGCTGTCCCATCCTGTTCCTCTTGTCCTGTATTTGTACATGAATATCATTGTTGGTATAGGGTCTACATTGTCTTGAGTTCTGCTTGTGAAGAACGCACCGATCGGTGGAGGGAGAGGGATTACGTGTATTCCCACAGCTGTGTTGGTACAAGTGGAGATGCTGGTGCATCGACATGGGAGCTACCAAAACAAAGGCAAACAAGGTTGTATTGTTTCAGTTCTGTTGAGGAAAACAAGAGAGAATATTTTCTTTTCCACTTGTGAAGAGGGAGAGAAACAGTATGACCACAGTTTTGTTATAGCCAGTAGGAGAAATCAGCATCTTAAGGAATTTCTAGGAAAAGAAAATCTCTTGAGAAATCAGGGCCGCTCCAAATATTCTAAGGCTTCCTGTTGCTTTTATTCCTGTTTGCCAGGCTTGCTTCCCAGGCCCACAGCCTCCAGCTAAAGCAGAGTCTGACGGCATTTGCCTTTGCCACGCTGGTCAGAGCTGAGGATGAATTGGCAGCCCAGCACAGGAGCTGCTCTGAGCCAGCAGCTCACTCTGACTCTTCCCAGCAAATAATTTTACAGTCCTGGAAATGACTCTGGACTGGCAAATGACACTATTTTTACGGGCCATTGCCTCATTGCAGCACTTTGCTCCATCCACTTTAGCATAATATGTCCTTTTACGCACTATTTTACCACCCTGTTATCTCAGCTCCTTACAGAAGCATCCTGCCATAACGCTGTCTCCTTCCACGTGGGCAGTATGACTTGAGAGCACTGTGCATTACCCACTGCACTGCTGATCAGGGCTCAGCAGGCCAAAGACCATCATTGCCCAAGGCAGGGTCTGTTCATTGGCCTCTGCAAGGGCTTTGCCTCCTCCATGCACATTTACACCCCTGACCAGTAAATATCAGCATTACGTTTTTGGTTAAAGCCTTGCACCACCTCTGGTGTTCCCCTCAGTTTCTCCTTCCACCAAGGCAAAATGAAGCCTTATTCTGAGAGGCTTCAGTTGGACTGGAAATGCTCACAATAGAAATGAGGGAGGGAGGATAGCTGGATTTGTTACAGCTGGCAGTGCTGCTGTCACCTGTAGGGCTCAGGGAGATGAACTGGAGCTTACCCTTCTCTTCAGGAGGAGAAATCTGAAACCCAAAACAAGCTTTCTTAATTTGCCTCTCTTCTTTGTAGAGACGTAAGTTCTTGATAGCGTGAACAATACCATATAGCTGAAAACTGCCCAGCTCAGCAGGGACCCCCCACTTCTGGAGCAACAGAAACCTTCTGGACTAAGAAACCTCACATACATTTTATATATAACTGGCCCAGTCACACACTTTAAAAATTAAATTCAGATATCTTTAGGCCTATTTGAAAATTTGTCACTGAGAACAACAGGAACTCAGAGAAGAGGACAATTTATTTCTAAAATAGAGGGTCTACCTTTGCAAATTTCAGAAGGTGTAAAAATTAAACATCTCTCTGACACTCACATTCGTGCTCTGGCCATAGATCTAAGAGTGTAGGACAGGAATCCCCACTGGTGGCTGTCCATTAGCCACACTTCCAGAGCTATGCCAGGCCTTATCCTCCTGAAAGATGCATACGTATACCTGGTAATTCTTTCCAAAAGTCCACAAGCAAATTAGAAGTCCCAAAGTCCTATTTTAGGAGACCAGGAATTTTTTCCAGAAGTTTGTCTGTTAATCCCAAAGAATCAACAGTTCAGAAATATAAAGGTGAAAGACAATGTTGGATGTTTTTTAGACTAGAAAGATTAATACCTTTGAAACCACTAAAAATTCCACTGGATTTATTGATAGTCTAGCCATGGACCAGAGTTCAGGAGGTGAGAGCTCACTTCTGTACACTAATTGATCACTTGTTATAATGAGCCTTCTAATTATTCAGAGGTCTTTCTGATTGTTTTTACTTCGTTTTTTCAGACCTGGCCCTGCTGGCTTTTACCTCCATCTGCTTCCTCAGCATGACTTGATCTCAATTTCAATCTATTTCTCTTTGTTATCTCTCTTGTCCTCTTTGTCTTTCCCTTTCACTGTTCCCCTCATAACTATCCATCTTCACCTGCTCTCCCCACTCTGATTTCCCAAACAGCAGGACCTGACCTGTTCTTAAGCTGCCTCTGTTGCTGTCTGGCCATCTTGAGGCATGTCTTGCTGCCAGCTTCACAGGGTACCACAAGAGGATGTTTTCCATGCAGACAAAAAATGTCACTTTAGTTGATAAGCTCCAGGTTTCAGATAATTACAGGAGTTGGTAAATATATCCTGGGTACAAACAGGTTTTAAAAAATGATCTGGCAGGAAAAAAACCAAGGTGGGCATTCTAGCTAGTGGGTCTTTTGAGAAAAGCAAAGTTAGACTCTAGCATGTCAGATTCTGCTGTGCACCATGGTGGCACTGACATCACTAGGACAAGTCATTGAGAAACAAATGCCATAGAGCATTTCCTTGTACCAGAAAACTTCTCATAGATTCATTTTTTATATACATGAAAACAAAACTTACTTCTTTTTTTTTTTTTGTACAGCTGTGCAATGCACATATATTTCATAAAAGAAAGGTCAGTAAAGTAGAAGTAATAATGAGTTTTTGTTGTTGATTTCTACTACTGTTTTTCCTTTTGGGTTTCTGGTCTATAAGATACCTATTACAAACATTTGTGTTCCTGGCCCAACTTCCAGCCCCAGCAACTTGTCCCTTTTTCAACATGATGTGGAAGTGGATTGCCCTGGAGCTGCTCACCTTGATCCATGGGTAAGACCAGAGAATATTCTAGAATTCTTCACAAATTAGGGAACCCTGATGTATTTCTCTACCTGTCCCACTCCATCTTACATAGGAAATCAGCACCATGGTTTCCCCTAATTCACTCCTGGTTTGAGGAGATGAGGGGGAAGACATACAGGAAGTACTCAAGGCTAAGAGAACAAAAAAATCTGGCTGTAAAAGTCATCTTTTCAAACAATCAGAAACAAAAGGCTGGTCACCAAATGCTTTTCCTTGTGTAGCCTGCATGCACTGATGTGCAGCTGTCCCCAGGCTGTGTCTTTGCACATGTTTGTAGCCAGGGACTGCCAGATAAGAGCAGCGACTGTACCGTGTTCACACAAACCAAACCAGCTTTGCTATCCCCAGAGTTCCATTCTGATACTGTAACCTGGAAAATTGTGTGGCTACTTCCATTCATCTGGACCAAAGGTAGACCAGTGAAGGAGGGAGGATTTTACAGCCTCATTCCTGTCAGCTGTGACTGGTAGGTGGCTTGTCTCAGAGCTGAGTAAGGAATTTTTGAAGGGAACACCATACCTTCCTAAGAGGCTGATACTCGGAACGTGTACAGCTAACGGCTAAAAAGGCTGAAGTTCATTACCAGTTAGGAAAGGATTTGGGGTTTGGGAGTTGTTTGGGAGGTTTTAGATTTTTTTTTTCTTTTGGATAAAGTAATGTGTGCAAACAATAAGGAAACTACAGAGATTAATTCAGTTTTCAAAGTCTTCTATTTGTGAAGTTTTTTAATATGGAATTTGAAATATTAAATTCAATTATTAGTGGAAAAACTTAAAATAAAAAAGAAATGTATACGTATCAATCTTGAGTACTAAGGGAATTGTCCTGTGTTTTTCTGTCCCTTGTGTATTCCATTTGCACCATTCATATTTGTTTGCAAATTTCCTTAGCCATCAGAAATGAAAATTGTTAGGAATCCGAGACTCTCTTTCCTGTCAAACATCTGCATAGAGCTTTGTTCAGCTTCAAAGCTAAAGTCAACTGTGTTTAATATCTGAATTTGCCTCTGAAGCAGCAGCAACAGCAACTGACAGTAATAAAACCCTACAGGAAATAAACTCGGAGTAGAGCATATGTGAGCCAGGTCTTGGGTAGATCTATCTTAAAAGCCAGGATAAAAGGCAAAGCCAAGAGGACTTTGCATCAGCAGGTTAAAGCGTGGTTGCCAATTGCTTGTTGGAATTAAAGGATCTTAGAGAGCTGCTCTATTCATCCCCCTCACACAGTCACACAGAGACTGCTAGGCTTTAAGTCAGCCAAGGGTCTTCTATTTCTAGCTATTTTGGTGCATTCTGAAATTGTTTCTATTCTTAATACTCTGTAGTCATTAAATTACAACCAGCTGTGTCCTGTCACTGACTTTTTTGCAAACTGTTTTTAAAATACAGTGCTTGCAGTTCGTAGATGTTTGGTTATCTGAGACCTGAATAATAAAACAGCATATAACAGAGCAGAGGGCAACCCATGATCTAGCCCTGTAGTATTTTGCAGTTAATATGAAATGCAGTCAAAATGTAGAAGGGTCTGGATACTGAGGAAAACTGATCATGAAAGAGGTTTAAGGCATAAAGGAAATTAAAGCACAAACTGGCTTTGCTTAAGTGAACAGGAGAGATATTTTGACATGTCATTTAACATTTCCCATATGGCTTCAACTAGAGTTTATTTGAAACCTTTCAAAACTTTTTCCTTGTGTGCAAAATGACCCTTTACAACAAAGGAGAAACAAAAAACACCCCACCATAAACCATTTGGCCATTAAAGCCATTTCAATTAAACAATTGAACTGACCTGCGTGTCTCCCAGGTGGGAAAATCTGGGATGCTGCTTTTAAACAGGAGCCTCTGGCAGAGGCGTGTTTGTTGCAGGGAAGAGGTGAGATAAACCCCCCTGCTCAGACCTGTCCCTGGGCTTCAGAGGAACTCACTCAGTTCTGCCCACATGAATCTGCTTTCTGGTATGTGGTACATGACCACATGAAGATAAAGATTTTTAAAAATAACATCTGATGCTGAGGCTGTCAAAGTGTTTGTGCACAGAGCTCAGGCTTCTATGCAGGAGCATGATTTTCTAGCAGTCGGGAGCTCTGTGCTTTTTGAAGGTATGGGTCAGAAAGGGTATGGCATGCTCAAAAATCAAAACCAAACAGCTGCCTTTGAAAGTTAGGAGCCCAAATATGTGAAGATATTAAAGTCTGACTATTTCTTCTTCTGGACCAAGTTTCCACCCAAAGCTCAGGCTGCAGAACAGTGTTATTTGCTGTGTGTCACCACATGGCTCTCTGGGCAGTGGAAACTGTGGTGGGAGCTGAGTACAGCCCAGATATTGCCTGGCACCTGTCAGAAATAACCAAGAGTAGAAGGAACAAAAAAGTTAAAAAAAGGAGGGAGAGAATAAAATGAAACAAATTTTAAAACACAAGAAATTGGGATACTTCTGCAAATAAGTAACCGAAGAAAGAAGAATTTCGTACAAAGCGATATTTGCAATGAGTAAACAAGTAGGTTGCCCTTTTTCCCAAGTGACCTTCATCAGCCTTGCAGGGGAATTGCAGCCTTAATTAGCCCTTGAAAAGCACCCAGCTTTGCTGAGGAGAGGTGTTCCCAAAGGGCAGGGGAATGTGAAGAGACGTCTTTTGCTGTAGGCTTGCCATGGTCCATCAGTGCTGTTCAAGGGTGCTGTGGGCTGGCGTTTCAAAGGTCTTTCCTTTCCACCACTGTGTGCTTGAAGTCAGGGATTTCTATTCAAGGAACAAAGACCGAGCTAAATCCACCACAGACAAAAACCCAATGGGAGGGGGAGTGGTTTCTACCACTTTGCAAAGAAAATTGATTTTTTTTTTTTTTTTAAGTATAGAGTGCAAAAGGAGGACTCAGAGGACAGTTGCTACTTTGCTGTAAAAATACTGCTTCCATGTGGCTTTTGACAGACATTAATGTTTGCCTCCATACATGTGTCAGAGGCAGGTTGACATGCTCAGGGCTCTTTCGCAGTGGTCATTTCTGCAGCACTTTTTGGGATCCAAGTTGATTTGATTTCCCAGCACTGTTGAATAACACCTGAAAAACAATACTTTAGTTTCCTTCTCTTTTTTTTTCTTCTTAAATTTTTTTTTGAGTTACTCTATGAAAAAATATATAGCCCACTGAAGAGCAGGCAATGTTCTGAATCCCAGTGGGGTAGCAAGCAGAACAGATAATTTCTTTTATAAATTGTCTAATTTTTGAGCAACTGTAGCTGCCAAGCAGTTCAGCAAGTAGACTGAGGCAGTTTGGGTTGGAAAAAAAAGAAAGACAGTGACTAAAATCCCCTGCATTCCTTATTTTCAGCAGAAAAAAAAAAGAGTGTGCTTCTTCAGAAAACAGAAGCTGAGGGAGGAGAAGCAGTGGTTTTGTGGTTTTTTGTTTGGTTTTATTTAAAGATTTTTAAATGTGGATGGGACTGCAGTCAAGGTGATGATAGTTTCTTCAAGGGGCGACATAGCCCACGTTATAATCACACACTCTTAGCAGGAAGAAAAAACTGAAAAATCACAAGACCCTCAAACAAGCTAAATTGTAAGGGAAAAAGAAAATACATGCATACAGTTCTAACCATGAAGCATCAGTTCACGCAGCTTCTAATGAGTGGGTGAAACAGGAGCTATAAAACAACTGTATTGAGTGATAAATCAACTTGGCCATGACCGAGTCCTTTCCAGTGTCAGAGGCTTCCCTAATGTTGATATTCACTGAGTTTTTTCCTTTTGTGAGTCATGACTTGGCATGCTTTCCTCCTCACTCCTCCACAGGCGCAGCGGCAGGAGAAGCATGTCCCTGGCTGGCCAGGCTCAGGGTGGGCTCAGTGCCAGTGGCAAGCGTGGCTCCCTGGCCAGGCTGTGGTCAGAGGACCTCTGCCAGAGGGAATTTTATCAGCAGCTGGGGCTCAGCTGGCTGGCCCCGAAGGGCTGATGTTTTTCTCCCTTCTTTGCAGGCTTAGCCCAAGCTCCCTTGCGTACAATGGGGTACTGAAGCCACTACACCAGTGTCAGACTGGTTACAGGGTATCCCTAGTGGGACTTCAGCGAGCCTCACTCTGAATTACTTCATTGGTGGAGCTGCTGCCACTTCCCTTGAAATATTATTAGCCTGTTGCAGGACATGATTCTGAAAAGCATCCTCTCTAACAGAGATGGAAGTGCTTTCCTCTGCACTAGTACATTTGGGGTTGTAGAGGTTGTGGACTGCTTTTGTAATTTTTTTTCTTTTTAGTTTTTATGAATGCATTTTAGGACTTCTATACATTGTATACATTGTATTGACTCCTGTTTGGGTGCTAAAGGATGGGTTTCTGCTTGGGAACAGGGGAATAAGAAAACGAGTGTCTGAAACCCTATCAGCCTCTGAGAACATGTTATTGGCAGTCACCAGGCATAGTGCGTCTAAGCTGAGTACTGCCTGTTTAGGTGGGAATAATGGTTTGGGAACTAGGAGAAGAGAATTCTGGCAGGGAGCAAAAAAGGGGAGGTACAACCCCAGTCCAGCCATCATGTGGATGTCAGGCTGATTTGCTAGACATGAATCCATGGCATCTTGACAATGTTCCAGGGTTATGGCACCCTGTGAGGGTTACGGCTTTGTGCTTCATGCTTGACTCCTGGTATTCATGCTTTCCTTATCCCTCTTAGCTCAGTAAAATTGCAGTGGCACAGAGTAATACCTGAAAGAGTAGCAGGAGGCAAGGTGCTAGTGCCAGAGCTTTACAGTCAAAAGATTTGACATGGGAAGTGGCAAGTTCCAGGACCTTCACCCCCAGCTCGTATAAGGATGTTATTGCTTGGACTAGCGATGGGCAGAAATACTTGATGTTCTTTCCCCACACCCACCAATGCCCCAAGTCTGCTCCTGCCCTTCCTGATCCCACAGCGGGAGGAGATGGGCTGCAGGGCTTTGCTGGTGGGGGATGGTGCAGCTGGGAATTTGTTGTGTAGAACAGAGGAAAGGGGCACAAGATTAGTTTTTATGATGCCTTTGCATCACTGGGTGGTTTTGTGCTTTGTATTTGGATCCAGCTGACTGAGACTTGCTGACTTTGGGAAAGGTGTGTATATCAGCCATGGCTGCTTCTGTTGATACTGCTCACCTGTTGGTACTGTCCTTGTGAGCAGCTGGGCTCCTTTAGATCCTGGACAGACAACACGAAGAAGAAAGTACTGAAAACAAAGATGGGCCCCCATCATTTGAAGAGTTTTCAGCTGCAATGGCTTTCTTGGAATTTTTAAAGGAATGACACTTAAAGATGAGATTTATACAACGTCTAAGTCCATAAGAGTAACATCAAAAGAAGTAAAAATATTTCTTCTGGGGATGCTTCTTATAAATACAGGATAATCAAGTGTTGGAGGCAAGATACAGCCCGTGGGTGCATGGGTCTGGGCCATTGATGGCAGTTCCTGTGTCCCTGCAAGACAGAATAATGTAACTGAGAGCTAGAGGAAGCTGAGCAGTGGGGACAGTCAGCAAAGGCCTCTGGAATTTATTACTGCTTAGTTTACTGCAAAAAAATTGCAATCTTGCACAAATGCAAATAGCAGGCAGGCAGCTCAGCGCAAGCTGTGGAGAGAATGGAAAGCAGGCAGGGTATTAAAAATGAAATGAGAAATGTTGATAATTTATTATTATGGCTTTAAGAGAAATATACAACTTTTATGATGTGATTTTAATTAAAAGTCAGGAGAGAAAAGCAGTAATTCTAAAAATATTTCTCAGAGATTTGTACTAGGAACCACTGAAATGCACCCACAAAACCAGCATGGAGCTGCTAAGGATGTTTGTGCGGGTATGGATAAAATATTTGGAGAGAGCAGGCTAAGCTGAAAGTGCTGCCCACTCCCATTTCCCTTTGGGATCAGACACTTGGTCATCTGAGGATGATCTCCAGTGCACTGGTTATGTACACCAGGTGAAATGAGATGTGAGATCCACTATGCTGTGGAAAGTGCAGGTCATATCACCTAAGACTTGGCAGGATTTACTCACAGCCTGCCCACATTTCCTGGTGCAGAGAAAGAGCTGAAGCCCTGCATTCTCTGCCTATATCCCAACAACTGAGAACCTAAAGCAACCACAGGAATTTCTGAGACATTGCTTTCTAGCCAGCTTCTTCCTTTGGTGTGGTCCTCGCATTGCTCAGCTTCCTCCGCTGGGTCCTCCATGTCAGGAGCAGTCCAAAGGAGCTTTAATCTCCTTTACAGTTCAGGTATTAAGGCTCTAGGCCCTCCAAGGAGAAGTGCTGTGTTCTGCTAAGGCTCCCACATCCCCCAGCACAGCTTTGGTGCACTCACTGAGTCTCTGAAATCTTTCTGTCTCATGTGGCGTGGATATCCACCACCAGAGAGTTTCTCAGAGGGCAGAGAAGTAAATGGCTTTTCTGATGGCCTCCACAGCCTGTGAAAAGCCAGAGACATCTACAAAATAGTATTTTTGCTACACCTTTCTTTTCAGCCTTCTCATCTGTGCCTTTACTGGGCAGAAGATCTGGGTATGTTGGACAAGAGCCTGCTTGATCATTCCTTTGTACATCCTCCTCATACACTGGACAGGAAGGCCTGCTCACTTTTCTCCAAGGAACACTTCAGGACATCATACAAACTGTATTTGTTTCTCCTCAGGGTATTCTGACCTTTTAAAGAAAAGGAACTCAGAATGCAGCTGGACTGTAAGAATCACTCTGCTTCTCTTCACCACTTCTGTTTGCTAACAATGGGTTGCCTGTTTTTAGATAAACAATATTTTAAAATAATGGTGAACATAGATATGTGCATTTTGTTCCAAAGCATGAATGTACAAGTGGCATGCTGTTAACACTGAGACCACAGGCAGATAGCAGATGGATAGTAGTTAGGGTGACTAACAGCTGAAACGTGATCCTAGACCCATTCCCTACTAACAGGAAAATTATAAGGTCTGACATGAATCAGGATCAAAAAAGAAGGATTTGCTGTTGTGTTTTAGCCATGAGCAAGGGCAGATTTGTCTCATGGTGATTCCATCATGCAAAGTGTTCCTGGAGGAATATGTCCTGTTCTTCAAGGGCTGTTTTGCTCTGAAGATCACAAGCTCAGTGGAGGGTGGTCTTCTATTTGCTTCCAGTGTTTAATTGAAGATAATAGTAACTTTTCAAAAAAAGATCGAATCCTACTGATGACTTTCCCCTCACTAAAAAGCCACGACAACTCATGGGTTGTTTTTGGACAGGCTTTGTCAGCTGTGTTTGGGTCTTGTTCGAGACCTGGAGTTCCAGTCTCCCTTTCAGCTGCAGTACAATGTCGAGCAAGCAGAGGAGTTCTCTTGAGGGACTGATGCCTGCCAGACTGAGCCCATGGAGAGTGAAGAATATCCTTTCAGTGCAGCTTCTGAGGAGCACAGTCCAACAGAGCAGCCTGTCTCAATTTGTAGTAAGATAAAAACACAGGCTGAGCTCCACTTTCCTGAGGGTTGTGTGCTCGATAGGCATCAGTGGGGTGAGTGCTCGTGCCAAGAGCCTGCCACTCAAACTGCAAACACACACACTCCAAGGTCACCTAGTCACTTATAGGAAGTGAACCAGAATAAACAGCCTCTTTAACAGGCTTTATTTTCTAGCAGAACGCTCCAGCTTTGCTCTCCAAGGGAAGTTGCCTGCGGTGGGGTGCCTGGGGATTTATCTGGCTGTGGTTCAGCTGACTTACACGCTTGGTCTCCTCTCCCACATCTGCTTCCTCTTCCACCTCGTGCTTGGCACCCTCTCCTTCTGGCAGGCAAGCACAGGGGTTCTGAGAGAGCCAGTTCCTTTCTCTCTGGGTTCAGGTAAAGACTGTACTGGTTATGTCATCCTGGACTGAATTTTCCCAGCATTTTCCTCCTGGGAAATTAACTTGTTAAGGTGGCTTGCACATCCATGAGGTACTGGGAACTCCCTTCCAGGATTGTTGTATACAGTACATCCCTGATTTTAACTGAGACTTTTTTTCTTTGCAAAAGCCAGGTGTGCTGTGGTCCTGGGGTTTGCAGAGGGGAGTGGGTTGTTATATTAGCCCCTGCCCCGCGGGTGACAGCAGCGTAGTGCTGCTTGGGCCAGCACTGAGAGCACAATGACTGGTCTCGTGCAGGGCCATCTGACAGGAAAGGAAACAGGCCTTTTTCTTACTTCCCACTCACTAAAACAAAGGATTGTTCACAAGGTCTCACACTTTTTCCCAAACTCTGTTTCTCCATGGACAATTGCCACAGTCCAGCATGTACCGATAGCATCAAAGTTTTCCTTGGAAACCCTCCAAAGAATTGAGCTCAGTGGACCACACAATTATTCATACACTGTTTGGGAATTATCTGCCTGAATCAACTAGACTGCTTTTGTTTTTTTCCGTTCTGTGACATTGACCTCACACTTCTCTCAACTACCAGAATGCAGTTAACATTTTTCATCTCTTTAGCAGCCAAATTTTATTCTTTGGGCTTCATCTGTGCATTGAATGGTTGAGACAGTTGATGTTCAGCCTGGAGAAGAGAAGGCTCTGGGGGGAGCTTAGAGCAGCCTTCCAACACCTGAATGGGGCCTACAATAGAGCTGGAGAGGGACTTTTTTTAAAGGCATGTAGTGAGAGAACAAGGGGGGTGGATGACTTTAAACTGATGAAGTTTAAAGTCATCCATCAAGGTTTAGGTTGGATATTAGGAAGAAATTCATTACTGCGAGGGTGCTGACACACTGGAAGGGGTTGCCCAGACAAGTTGTGGTTGACCCATCCCTGACAATGTTCCAGACCAAGTGGGATGAGGCTTTGAGCAATGTGGTCTAGTGGAAAAGCCACTTTGCAGGGTGGGGCTGTTGGAAACACATGATCTCTGAGGTCCCTTCCAATCGAAACCAGTCTATGATCCTATGATTACTAGGCATACCTGCACCCACCCACACACATGCACCCCCTGGAATAACACAAGCCCCATCCTCCAAGATTAACCTCATTTATTCTCATTTTTAAAATATACTTAACAGTTAGGTGTGCCTGAGCAAGAAGGAAACCTTCTTGCTTTAGAGAGGTGAAAGTCCAATCAGTTCTTCAAGACTTGCTGCAGGTCTGATCATCCAAAGACAGAAAGATGGGACAGAAACACTTGGTGGCTAAACTAATTACCTGAAAAATAGACTTTGAGACATCCTTGTTTCAAGTTGCAACAAACCTCTCCATGGTGTTTCCTAACCCTGAACCTTAGATCCATGAAAATCTAGGAGAAAAATTGCATGAATGTGGGATGGCTTGCTGGGTAAGCATCTTATCATGATTTTCTGCAGAGATTTTTATTTGAAACCTCCCTGAAGAACTAACCGTGATGTTGTGGGGCCCATAATGGGGATTTAACCTTTACAGTATCCTGTTTTGGAGCATGTTTCTCACCCTATCCCTCATCCCTTTCTGCATGTAATTCATAGGGCAGCACCAGCCGAAAAACAAGAGGGAATTCTGCTTTTCTGGCTGCTCTCAGGCTTTATTGTCCAGTATACTGACAACCTGTACTGTCACATGCTCCTGCTGCAACACAAATGTCTGCACGATTTCTATTGCTGCATGATTTTATCTGGATGTATGTGCTATTGGGAGAATGCATTTGTCTTACAATATCTTTATTTGACACTTTGGATATTTACTTTTTCTGGTAAGCACAAGGTCTGAAAAACAGCTTGGATGCCTCATATTTGGCTAAGGAGTTCCAAAACTTCAGACTGGTACCTTTGCTTGCTCACAGTCTGCCCACCAAGTGCGAAGCAGCAGTGGCTGCTGGAGGGGACAGTCAGTGGGGACAGCATAGCACTGTGTAGTCATGCTGGGGCATGCTACTCTGAGAGGTGTGGAGGGGAATTCCACAGGGCTTTTCCTTAGGAAACTGCTGAAATACTATTTCTATACATGGGAAGGGAAAAGAGCCTGGAAGTGGTGCTCCTGCCAAAGTTTTGCGCTTGTTCCTACCAAGCTTCACTCCATCTTGCTCTACATAACAACAACAACAACAACAACGACAACAACAACAACAACAACAACAACAACATAATAATAATAATAATAATAATAACTACATTTCCATTATGTTTAAGACCTCATGGCTAAATATGCTAAAACAAGTCTGATTGCAGTTGAAATCACAGCATGAATGCCTCAGAAAAGCTGCTTGTTGGGAAAGGGTTACTCTGCTATGGACAACTTGTATAATAAAGATGTCTCTTCAAGGAGTACCTGTAGCAGAAGGAAATCAAAAGCAGCACCTTGTGGGCAATATGTGTCCTTTGGTACTGTCCTGGATTGGAGCTTATAGAAGAACATTTTTACATTCATACAGTCTGAATACATTGCAATTTAAGTGTGCCCTGGGATGTCAGTATCATTGTTTGTGTTTCTAAAAGTATTCCTTAGCAAAATGAAGCACGAGCGTCAGACTCGAGCTGTGGGAGCTGCCATGTACTCTCTGCCACTGCCTTATTTTGTGGCCTTGGGCAAGTTCTGTAATTACACTGGGACTTTGTTTCCCAGCCCTGAAACTCATACAGTAAACATCCCCCCACTCACACTAGTTTTCTGTTACACTTAAAGCCCAGCACTAACTCTGCCTGTCTCCTTTGTGCCTTCAGCATTAATTTTGGTGAAGTTGTTCATTGTGATAGAGGTTTCTGTGCATAAGGGCAGCAGTGAGGTCTGAAGTAACCAGCCAGCACTTGGAGATGTGTGAGGGAAAGACACTGTGCCATTGCAAACAGCTAATTACATTATTATTAAGTTATTGCTGTTTCCTACTGAAAGGATCAGTATTCAGAGCCTGATACATTCTCTCAAGAAATCAATGGGATACAGCATTTGCATTCATTTCTCTGAGAGCTCAATAGATTCTCAGCCAAGACAATGAATGACTTAAAATGGTATTTAAAGCATAGTTACTCTGATTATATAGGAATACACAAGAAGTACAGCTTAAAATTTTTGGGAAATTTATCCCTTTTTTTTATATTCTAAGGTATTATTTTTCTTAAATTAATCGATAAAAGTGTATAGCTGTGGGATAATTTTAGAATAGCTTAAATATTGTGCCCTTTACCTCTGTGTGAACTGAGCTGGGTCCACTTTAGGATGCAATGAGCATTTTTCCCAATTATATTCTCACTCTTACTCTCCTTTCCCTCCTTCCTTTGACTCCTGTGGAAATAAGCCGTTCTAGACAACACCACAGTCTGCACATATTTTGTCATTTCTGCATTAACACGCAGGGATAGATACAGATTACCAGTTTGGTTATCCTTCAAAGATTATTTCAGTATTGAATAGTCATTACTATTTCAGATACCCTGCAAAAGGAACACCAAGTTCTGAAATAAACAGAAGGAGAACTGTTGAATTTCACGCTAGCACTGGTACATGCCATTCTGTATTTCTTGCCCTTCCTACTTCAGTTCAATAATTCCCTCTAAGTATGCTCCATACCCCAGCGACTGCCACGGTATGCTGCTGAGTTAAGTCAGCAGTGCTCCACGGATGACAAACCCCAGGATTGCAGAAAGTTATTACCAAAATAAGGTGACCAAGAGCTGGATTTTTGGAGGTACAGGATCAGTAGCAGGTATAACAAGGGAGTTACTCACTGTGCTAAAGGACTGCTCCTTCCTCCAAAGCATTATGCAGTTTTCCTGTTTTCTACTAAAGCATCTGTACTAGAGGGTGCTAAGTGGAAGATGCTGTATAAGGGAGTGGTATCTGTCGTAGCATCTCATTTTATGAAATATCAAAACTGAAAGTGTCTCTCTGGTTCTCCAGCTATGCTAATTATTGTAATGTGACCACAAATTGGCAAACAGTACACATTTGGTAAACTAGCATGGCTGGAGGAAACTGCACTTATGTGTTGCTTCTTTGCAGTTGATTCTCCCTGGGAAGAAAGCAAACAGAGACAAAATAGACTGATGTATTTTATTCATATTCCAGTCAGCTGCATTTTTCGAGGTTTCTCAGATCCTCATGTGACATCCTGGAGATCATAACTGGCATAATATGAGACTTGGACAAGCAGCTGAAGTAGAAATTTATAACAGCACTTCTTTAGTTGGGACACAGGCAAATAATCATTGTTTTTTGTAGACTATTAGTGCTTGCATATGAGGAAAACCCTAAAAACACTGCAGACCAAAAGATGCAGATGATCTTTAAGGCAGAACCGTGGTTAGTCTCCCCTAGCTCCTCAACTCTGTGTGATATGAAACCTGCTATTTTTCCATGCATTTTTATTTAGAGAAGAGATATCATACTAATCCTTCAGGATCAAATAAGCAATAGAGAATTTCAGACAATTTCCCCAAGACAAACCTGAAAATAGATGTTAAGAAGGTGCATTTCTTTCTGTTCCACTCCCTAAGATGATGGATGACTAATGCCAGTTGGTGTTTTGTTAGTGCGTATGTCTGTGTTTGTTCATTTAAAGAAAACAAGACTTAAAATTTTAACGTAAAATAAGTTAAAAGGGGAAGAATGGAAAAGTAGATAGCCCTGTGGTTTGGTGCCCATAGCAAACCTCTAACTCATGTTGAGGAAAAATCTCCTGGTCAGCAGCCAGGAACTTATTATTCCAATAGGTTTGTTATCATGTTTGCTCTACAGAGAGAGATGGTATGAAAACAAAAGTCGCCCAGGGACATTGTGTTTTGCTGGAAGCAAGAACATTCTCAAGAGGGCTTCTTGTTGTGCAATCCAGCACTGTGCATTTATCCAAGCATTATAAAGGAAAAAATTCCAGTACTCATAAATTTGTCACAGCTCATATGAGGTGTGCAGTGACACCAGACCAAAATCTGCTCCTGTGTGAAGATGAGACATCCAGAAAAATACCCTTCACTTCCAGTGGAGAAACTCTGGATTTACATGAGAGCAAATCAGCACCAAATTCAGCCTATTGTATTCTATCTTGTTCTTGTTTTTAAGGCACAAAAGACAACTAACAGAACAGAACACTAAGTCCTGTCTGAACTGCAGCCCCCAAACTGGTCTATTGTAAAAAGGGCTGCTCCACTCTTAGGGCATGTGATTGGCACTTTGCTAAAAAATTACAGGCAACTTTTAAAGATGCAGACCTTTAAAGTACATTGCTGAATTCTTGTTGAGGCTATTAAATGAAAAGGCATTTTCATTAAGATGGAAATCCTGGCCCTGCTGAAGTCAATGACAAGATTTCTCCTGGGTTGGGAGCCTGGGTTCCTTCATCCATATTTTAACGGCACCACAGCTCATTCTCCAGGGGAAACAATGAACCTTCAGGGAAAGATTATATTTTCCTTAAATTTTGCCTTTCTGTGTGAGTGATTCTTGCCCCCTTCAGCTAGCAGAAAATCTGCTAGCCGCTGGATCCCACTTGTAGCTTATGATCTTACCTAAGGAAGTAAATGTTAAAAAGAACAGGGCAGAAATCCCTTCCTATTGCTTAATAAGAAGTTTTGATTTCAGAGCCAGCAAAGCCAGTAGTTTTAATTGAGTGAGTAATGTTTTTCCACTATTACTGATCTTCTGTAAATTAATTACTAACTGTTTTCAGCAGCACCCATCTGTGACAAGCATGATTAGGAGACTGAGTCAATTATGAGATCACCCCAAACTGATACCAAATGCAACAGGAGTGAGGGAGCAGCTGCCCCAAATGTGAGGTGAAAAGGTTTTGAAGCTACTTCATGTCCCCAAGTAAGCAGACATACAACCTGAATCCTTGTACTATGAATTACATTGTGCCTAACAATTGGGTTTTTGTGGTTTGCTTTGCAGAATAAATGAAGCTTGCTTAGGTTCTTTTGTCCCCAGTAACCTTGCTAAAACTATATATCCACTTCTGGCCTTTATGTCGTCTTGTTTTAGATCCTGATCATTTTTTTTTCTCCTGCCTTTTCCAGAACTCTTCTCAAGGGTATTTCATTTAAGGTCTCCTTTCTATCTCACACAAAGAGATGACTAAATGTAACACCTCAAAAGAAACTAGTTCTGAACTGCTCATCACCTAGGGAAAACATTCTAAAAGGTTCTTGAGAGCAAACTGTAGAGAGAAATTGGTGCTCTGAAGAGATAATATAGCTACGTGCTGTGAGGATACTGGGTTTGGAAAAATATACTGCTTTCAGAAATTCAGAAATGAAGTGCTGCAAAAAATGTGATGCTTTTGATTACATATTGTATAGTTTAGGTCTAAAGCCCGCTCTGTCATTTCTTTGATGTTGTAGTGCATGAAATAGAGGCCTCTCTGAGTCTCTCAGAGAGAGAAAGGAATGCAGGGATTGAA
>VYZP01031772.1:0-14332 GCA_013400635.1 Hypocryptadius cinnamomeus | reverse complement strand
CTGAGTTCAGGAAACCTTTTCTGTTTGAGGTTCAGTTATGCTGATGGTTTCCACCTATGTTTACAAACTTATTTTGAAAATCTCTGAGTGTCTCACATAATGCCTTTTACTTTGTCTCCTACGTGTTAAGTTAGTTTAGCTTTAGGCATATAAAGAGACTGTAGTTGGAGTGTACCTTCTCTCAGAGAAATCATATGTAAAAATGTGTGTTTTGATTTTTTTTGTAACAAATTGATGCAGACAGGAAACCACTATACAGGTCAGCTAAAATATGCCTGCCACATTTCTGAGGAAGTAGACAGCAGGTAGAGTTGTTTTAAATAACTGTATAGAAAGAGCAGCTATGTTTTGTAGTGCTGCAGATACAGTAGTTATATAGAAGCTCTAGCCTTGATATTTGAGAGTGTGTGATCTGTTGTAATTTTCTCTTATCCACAATTTATTTTGCACATTTACTCCCTTGAAATTAAAAGAGGAAACATAAACTTTGTCCAGCAACTTCTACAGTCAGAACTTAGCTTATCTCACAGTGTCTTAAGTTATGTGTCATGTTTGTTTAAGTGATCCCTAGGAAGATCTTGCTACTGTCTTTGTAGTTGTTTGTGTTTTGTTGTATTCTGTTATATTTGTGTGTATTCTGTTGTGCCTCTTGTCCTAAAACATCAGGCTTGCTTTGTTTGGCATAGCATAGAATGCTTAGTGGCAGATGTGTGTTAATCATTCAGGTAAAGGCTTTTATGTAACCTTTGTGAGACCCGATTCATCTGGAGACATGTTAAATGTTAAGATGTACTGACTTGTATTTCCTGTTTATCTGCTTTTTCTGATTTATCAAGTCTTGGGGAAGTAAGTAATTAAGACAGCATTATTATGTGAATATACTTTTCAGGCATGCTAATTATCTAATGAATCATGCTGATTAGATATTATAGCACATGTCAGAAGACATTTTTGACAAGCAAACACTTCAGGGCTTTGGCTCTTTTAGAAGTATTTGCTAGCTTTGTTACTATGCTGGTAACAAAAGTCCACATTACAATAATACTTCTGTCACCTTTGTGGACCCATCAGGTCTGTGGTAACAATACAAAATTGTTACTGCTTTATGGGAGGAGAGCAACCTGGGGAATGGATACATAAAAAGGGAAGTGTGTATTCTGAAAAAATGAGTTTCACATACATTATGTAGGTATCTTCCACATCTTAGTATATGCTTCATGGGTGAATTCAAATGTTGCTATTTAACTTGACTCCTAAAAGTTCTGCCCAAAGTGGTGAATGTAACTCTGTGTTCACATTGCTATCTTCCTTCTCAAAACTTCCTTCTCGTCGGTCACTCTGGTGACTGTGTGGTCACTAGAGCAAACACAGTCATCTTTTTCTGCTTCTGGAGCAGCTAAGTAGGGAGAGTCAGAATTCTGACTGAAATCTGTCTGCTTCTGTAATTCACAATAAATCGGTCTGGTGCTCCTACAGATGACAAAAAACTTTTGAGAACTTGTTCTTGTGGCTTTGTAGTTTCCTGCTGTAATTTAACATGAAATGCTTGTAATTTCAAAGCAGCATCTGAGTTTTTTTTTATACTCCACTTTTTTGTTATTGAAGTGACAGCAGAGAATTGGAATAATCAGAATTATTGTGCTTGAACAGAGATGTGGCTAGCAGCCAAATTACCTTCTTCATAGTATAAATTATACGATGCCATTACATTCAAAAACTTGTGTTCAAGTGCTCTTTAGATAGTTCAGTCCCACAGAAAATCAGTAATGACAACTCCACAATTTTAGAATGAGCAGTTTAAAGAGAACTTAAGCAGTATGCAAGAGAACTTAAGTTTTACTGTGCTGTTTTTATATAGGGACTGGTATTTTCAGAAACTGCTGTTGCAAACTATGGAGAAGAAGGTGTAATGATGTGGTTACAGAGCATACCAAAGGTTCCTGCCAAGAGGTCAGCTGTTCCTGAGGAGGTAATGTATTTCAGAATGCTTCTGGTACACCTACTTCTGCGTCTCCATTTTGAAGCCACTTTATTATATGGAGAACAAAAAAGATTTAATGTTGCACTGTGATGGACTATTTAAAAAGAAGAAAGCTTGTACCCACTGTGTGGTTGTGCCAAGTGAGAGACTTAACCAGTAGTTACTGTTACACAGAAAATTTCATTCAGCTGCCTCTTACAGCTGAAGTGTTTGATACTAGACATTATTTCTTGAAAAAGTTGACTTCAGCAGGAAGGACTGAAAGAATTAATATTAAGGGGGAAAAAAGTGTATCTTAAAAGCACTTAGCTTTCTTCCACCAAGAATGTGCATCTTTGATAAACTGATTGACCTTTTTTGGTTGTTTTTTGGTATCTGATGCTGGTCTCTGACAGCTTACTGGTTTTCCTCTGTTAAATGCTTGATGTTTGTGGCTGGAAGGATGGCTTTAAGGCTGTTACAGTTTTCATTACTAAGTGGAAAATGTTACTAGATCTTGCCTGTAAAAGTTTTCACAAGTTTCTTGTACATGAACAATTCCCCACAGTTTAAGAAAGATTAAAATTTGAGATTTTAAAATTAAGATCTTAAAATGTCATTCTTTTGCTAGATCTCTCCTGCAGTATGTTTCCTGCTGTCTCCAGCTGCATCATTCATAACTGGGATAACCATGGTTGTGGATGGCGGCCAGAGTTTGTATGGCCATGGCCTAGACATACCTGGTAAGAAATGGGCTACAAAATAATGCCCTTCAAGTGACTGAAGTTGTGCAGTGGGAGGACAAAAAGTAAAATCAATCAACTTAGTTTCTCAGTCAACTAAGTAAATTCTTTTATTTTTTTTCCTCAGATCATAACAGATGGCCCTCCCCACCAGAAGGAAAAAATTCTGAAATGCTGAAAAAGCTTGTTTCTGGCGAGTTCAAAGCAAAGCTGTAAAAGAAAGAGATTTTACCCTTGCTGATAATCTCACTTTGTGATTTGACCTTACTATTCTCAGTAATGCTTTATTTTCCTCATATGTAACTACATTAAGTGCCTTCATTTTTGTTGGTTTATATTTAAAACTTCTGAAAGGCTGTACATTGTACATCTCTCCTCTGAAAACACTCACCCTGAAAACATTCAGTCTTTTGGGAAGGGAAAATATATAAAAGACAAATTATCCATTTGCATGAGCATTAAGTAATGAAGAATCCCAGCCAGACGTGAATAAAAAGAATACTTATTTTGCAGTGAAGATAGCCAAGAGGGAATGTTTGGGAATCCTTCTGTCCTTGATGAATTTACAGAGAAGGTAATTTACATCTTTACCTATTAGTTGCATCAGTAACACTTGGGTCAGTGTTAGCTCTACACTATTTCTGTTCAGCCACATACTGAGTGTTCAACAATGGTTTTACCAACTAGACTAAGTATTTCTCTGAAAATGAATAAAAATAAGATGGAATACTGTTATTAATGTTTCAAACTAAGATGGCATATCATCTTTTGAATGTTTTGAATTGTTTGCAGATATAATGACATAATGGAGTTAAGCTGGCTGCAACTTAAATTTGATAACAGAATAAGCAGATAATAAATACAGTGATAATAAATACATTATAGATTTAACAATTTAACATGAAAAATCTGTGGTGTACATTGCAGTGCTCTCTGCAGTATGCTACACTAGTAAAGGAGATATTTGGAATTCTTCATTTGCCAGCTAAAACACCTTTTTTCCATACTTGTTGTCTTACAATGTTAACAGAATTTTTTTCATTACTGTCTTTAAGTGTGGTTTTTGTGAACAATGCAGAGATGCCATTTAAAAAAAGGAAGTCTTGTAATACATCACTTGAAGAGATTATATTTGTAAATTTTTTATTCACTTTAAGGCAAATGTTCCTATGTCTGTCCACTTTAGTGAAAATATAAAAAATTTGTAATGACTGTGTTTGTTTGCTGTAAGAACTGAAATTCCTGGAATCAAGTTGCTGCTATAGAAGGGAACTTTAATACTTCATTTTGGACTGAATGTAAGAGTCTGATGGTTGTTTGTTCTCTGCAATGATACTTGACTTTTGTGTCTTTCAGTAATATATGTGTTCTTATATAGGTACATGTAGATTGCTTTTTCATGAAAATGAAATGAATGCCAGTTTTGGGTGGGGGAGGAGGAATTTGGGCCATCATGTGTGTTCTTTCTGCTTTATCCTTTTTCCTTAGTAACTAGACAGTCATTTATGTGACTTTGAGAAATTGGTACAGAGATAAAGCCAACTTTTTCAAACCTCTTGTGCAAGGTATGTTTTGTTTATTGCAAATATTAGTTGAGGGTACTCAGCAAGAGGATTCCTGGAAGAAAATGCCCTTGTTAGATAACTAACTCTAGAAGTCTAGCCCATTGCATTCAAGTGAAGTTATTTCATTTATTAACAGTTTGTTTTGACATCTTTAACATCTTTCTGGAAAAGAAGGTTAAACATGAATAAGCTTGAGACTTGTGGAACTTACTTTCTCTTTATGTTTGACTGTGAGTTTCTATGGTACATGTGCGCTGTGGCTTTAAAGTGAAATGGAAGTGAATTGATTACTTTTATTATATCCCAAAAATGTTCATTGAAATATTTGAGTACAAACTTGGAAATCATCAATTTTTCATCTTGCAAATTTCCTCTTTAACTATGCTATAGTGTGAATATTCATAAAGAGGGGAAGTTTATATGTAATCATGGTGAAATTAATCATTCACCTCAGGAAATCATGAGAACGTTAGAAAGGTGAGCATTCTCCTGTATGGGAGACAGGTTCAGTCGGCAGTTAAATTCCTTCACAAGTAAAATGATAACAAACCTTTCTGCTTGTGCTGAATACAACCTGACCTTGCCTTCTTCAACTTTCAGCAAAGCAATGGATGTACTAAGATGTAAGTTAGTTCTTTAGAAGAGGCTGTGTGTGCTTTTTCTTTTTAACTGGCAGGAAGTTGAAATAGGCAGCATTTGTGGAGCACTAACGTGCTCAGCTTAGTGCAATAGGATAATTCCCTCAGAATACTCTAAGGGTAAATCTGGTTTAAAAATATAGAAAATACATCCTTGGAAGGAGAAGGGGACACATCAGTATTGTCTGCTTTTCTCTGCTTTTGCTTTTTTTCCCCCAGTAATAATATCAAGGTTCCCTCATGAGCTGAGGCTTACTGTGCATAAGATTAACATTTTTATCACAATTGTTTAGATATTAGGATAGTAATACTCTCTTGCTGTGATGGTTTTGCAGTAATCACAGCCTTTCCTTTATTTTAGGGGGGTTTTATTTGTATTTTTTGGGGGGTTTACTTTGTTTTTGTGGTTTTTGTCTTGCACCATGGATTACACGAAGTGTTTAATTCTCAGAACAGAGGTTTTATTTTGGTCTTGCCTCTTTGGTCCATTTTTATGTAGATTAAAATTATTTTAAAAATTTTGCAGCACCTTGCAGGAACCCAGTATTGTGTCAGCTGGCAGCAAGACTGTTTCTGCTGTAGTGCTGCAGATAATATCAGCTGTAGCGACGCTCTTCCTATGCCAACAGCCCTTGATCAAAGGGCATTGAGAGGTTAAAAGAAATGGGTGTGGTAGCAAAAACATCCTTGACCTTAAGATTGGGGTATCTGGAGTTCAGAGAACAGGGCTTTATTTTATTTGATTTATTTTACATGGGAGGTGAAAGCAACTGTAAGGGCTAAGCTACCTCAGGAAGAATCAAGATTTACTGACCAAACACTGAAATCTAAACATTTGCTGCACTGTATAATTGTAATAAGCAAAGGGAAGAATGTTAGAATGACAGTTACATTTACCATTCTGTTAGAAATCTCTTTTTGGTTGCTTTAGTATTTACCTCTGGCTAAGCCTCTGCCTATTCTGCCTCTCTCTTATCAGATTTTCATTTGATGGATGAATAGGTGCTTACCAACTGCTACAATACACCACTATCTGTTGTTATATCTGAATATGTGTCATAGAACTTTACATTTGTGACAGCAGTGCAATTCAGTGAAGGGGAACTTCTGTCAATTTCTGTCAACTGCACTTGCTTTACCTTTTACAGATACTCTTTGTATCTGTACTCTTAAGCAGAATATTGTTCATTCAGGGTATTTATTTAGCATAAAGTGAAGTCTGATTATTCTGTGGGCTTACTTAGTGTAAAATAAAGTTAGTGTTGTCTTCATTCTTTAAAGATTAACAGTTGTCATGTTTGCTAAAGGGAGAATAGTCTGTGCAGTGTCTTTCTGCCGTAAGGTCCCTTGTCTGCTTTAAGATGTAAATTAACAAATACGAGGCAGCCATTGCTTGTTTCAAGCATTTATGGCTGTTTAGTCTTCTGAACAGTCACACAGAACATGCCCTAAATCTTTAAGAAAGTGTGCTCTTTGCAAGATAGTGTAATTTCATATACTTCTAATCAGCATCTCCCAGTTTCCCCTTGCCATCTCAAATAGCAGCCTTGTGTTAAATGGCTGAGTGCTGCAGATGTTAGGGGAATTGTCTTATTAGTAAAGTCAACAGTGTCTGTATTCTGGGTTACTGAATATGGCTGAGTCCTAAAGGTAAATGAGTTGCTTCATAAACTTCAGTGATGGGGTTGGAGCAGACAAACCTATCCGTACTGCTGCCCAAGATCACTTAGTGTATATTACATTTTTATAAATCTTCCAGCAGTGGTTTAGGACTGTCCTCCCCAAGACATTTGCTCTTCCTTTCTTTTCTCATCAGCCTTACAGTGATGGTGCATTTGGATTGGGTGGAAGTACTGAGATGCAGGCAGTTGTTTCTTTCTGTCCTGGGAAGGCAGAGGAGCATAGCAGACATGACTAGCAAAAGTTTTAAATAATACTGCTGTTTCCTTAATGCATGTGAGCTGGATTTAAGTTTATAAACAGACTGTTGGCCCTCCTGCTGGTGAGGAAAGACTGGATCATGTTATAACATCCTGGCATCTCAAGCTTTACCCTACTGCAGTTCCCAGAAGCCATTTTGACTTCTGTTATCTGCTCTGTCTCCAGCAGCTTGTTCCTTTGTCAGTCGACCCCTGATTAATATTAATTAATCACTAAGCCTTTTCTGGATGTCATTCAAAATGTGGTAATACGGTGCCATCTATAGGAAGGAGTGGTGGGGAGGCAGAGAAAAGTGGGAGAAAAAGGAGGATGATGGCATGGCTCTGAAAAGGGGCCGGTTTGTTCCTTTTTAAAGTGTTTAGAAGCCGTGGCTCCAGTGTCAACTAATACAGGCACTCGTTAGCCTCAAGCAATACATGTAGGAGGTGAGAACCTCTCATTGCAATGAGGTATTGATTCTGGAATTCAGGGAGAGCCATTCTGCCAGATTTCAGTCAATTGCTTGAGTACACTATCCTGAGATGTGCTTACTCTGTAATTTCCACCCCCACACCTCCCAACTGCTGTCACCTGTACAGGGTTTGAACTGAATGGATAAATAAGTGATATACTTTATTTCAACTCCTGTCAGCTATTTTTTACTGTTATTTTCCATGTCAGCAATTACACTGTTCCTGTAAGATTTCTTTTGCTCTGGTAGCATGATACATCATCCCAGAACCATGCCCCTGGGTTTGAGCTGAGCTCAGTGCGAGCCACTGTCATAAGTGTTGGTCCTTGGTGTTGACAGGTATTTTTTATCTCAAAGTCAATATTTAGTTGTTTATCCTGTTCCTGGTACTGAAGATGCTCTGATTTCAGGATTATGGCATGATTGCACTGATGCCTGTCAGGATGTACATCACCTCTGCAAGGCACTCTGGGGATGCTGCTCTGTGCTGGGCAGGCTTTGTGCAGCAATACAGAGCATCACACGGGCAGAGGAATGTGGGATGATCTTCCACAATCCTTGCTGGCTTCTTCTGTAGTGAAAGAACTTTGACTTTAAAAACCCACCATTTGCTAAGCCCTCCGCCATCAGTTTAATCCAGTTACAAGATGCTAAAGCTGACAAATGGCAATGAAATGGAACATTAAAGCAAGGGAAACACTGGATGTGTTTTCAAAGCTGTGTAAGCAGCTGTGGCTCATTGATTTTGCTTGATGGTGCAGGAGCATCACACATAAGCATTTTCTTGGCTGTTTCCCTATTGTTTGGCAGAAAAGGTCACCTTTTTAACTTCCCAATTAAAGACTCTTGATCATGACAAGCATCTCGTGAACACCACTGACAATTTTCCCAAGTATGAAGCAAAGTCTCTTAGCTTTGAGATGACTGTGTCTCCTGCATGATGGCTCTAGAATCAGTGAGTCAGTGCCTTGTGCCTTTCTTGGATGTGCTTCATCAGATGCTCTTTAGCACTGTCTTCTTCAGTGCCTTTAAAAAATATGACGGTATTTTCTTTTATCATTCTTTGCAGCCTATTTTGGTAGGAGATCTCAAAATAATCAGGTTATTGACCTTGATGGGCAATTACTTAGTTTCATATGTGGTTCCCACTGGAAATTGACATGTAAATCTTAAACTTCTGTTCAAGTATTATTACAAGGTTTGTTAAGGGTGAGTGACCAAAGTGGCCCCCCAGCCCTTGTTTTGGGTAGATTTTGAGGTGTTGTCCAGGATTTGCAAACCTCTTGATGTCTTACACGTTAAATAGCTCTTAGCACATGCCCAGAAAGCAGCATGTGAGCAGCAGTGGAGTCAGGTGCCCCAGCACAGGTCACTGCAGCTCTGTGTGAACACACCGGGCCTGGCAGTGTCTCAAAGGGCGCCGCTAAACACGCACAGGTCATTTGTGCATCTCACACACAATGGTTCATGCCTCTAAGGTTACTGTTAAATCTGTACAAAACTAATTACAGTGCCATGCTATTATTTAACGTCATCGGTTACTTAAGACCGCAAGGGTAGCTGTAATAGCTGCCCTGCTATGTATCAGGGACTGCTTCCTCGCTGATTAATTGAGGGTAGCATCCTTCTTCCTTGCATGCATTGACTTCCTGCGGGAAGCAGGTGCCTCCTGCGGGGAGCGGTCAGTCTGTGCCGGGAGAAATGGGCGGCCTGAAGGCGGCAGAGCGCCGTTCTAAATGGTCCTAAAAGCTCGCACAGCCCCGGTAAGAGGCAAGTCAAGGCAGCGCGTCCTGCTGCTGTCGGGGCCCGGCAGAGGCGAGGATTTTGGGCAGTGAGCAATGGCAATGGTTGTATCGCGCTGCACCTTCCCGTCCTGCCCTCGCACGGCGCCGATCCCGCAGCCGCGCAACGGCACTAGGACGGGCTTCTCTTACGCTCGCCAGTCCGGGACCGGCGAGCTGACCGACCGCCTGTCCGGCGGCGGTGCGGCGGCAATGGAGCCGCACGGCCCCGGTGCCCTCAGCCCGCGGAGGGTCCCGGGCGGGACTCGAACCCCCGGCGGGTCCCGGCGCGCACGCGNCCGGCCTCCGCCGTGACATAGGTCGGTCGGTGCGCGGGGAGGGGGCGGGCGGGGGCGGCCCGAGTGCATGGGAACCCCGGGGCGGGTTTGGCCGGGCGCCTTGCGGGACCCTGGGGCGGTCCCGGCGTCCCGGAGGTGCCTGGGCCGGGGGCAGCGCGAACCCGGCCCGGTGCAGGTGGAGCTGCGCGGCGGTAGTTGTTTGCGGTGCTGGGAGACGCGCGCTAGTGTTGCTTACTTACATTAGCGCTGCAGTATCTTAAGTGTTTTACGTGCCTGACGAGTATTTCTATGTCACCCTGAACCTTCCCGTGATTTGCTCGCTGATGCTGTGGTTTCTCGTCTTTGAATTGCTCTGCAGTGGTAGTGCTGTGAATTGGGTATGTAGGTCAGATTCTGCAAGATGTTTTTATCAGGGGAAAAAGTGAATGTTGGATTATTTATTCCCGGGTTGCTTTTGAAGTGCAGTGCAGCACCCATGAGGCTGGGAGGTTGGTTTTTTTTCTTTTTTTTTTTTCCCCCCCTTTGGTTTCTCTTGGTTAATAAATCTCCTTTTAGTTTTTGGCTCTGGCATTACTGAAGATCAAAGCGCTAAATTAGCTGAGAGCTTCTAAGCTGTATTGTATCACGCAGTGTCCTCTAAGAGGGTGGTAAAAGATAAATAGAAGCCTGCCTTGAAATAAGGGGGATTTCTAGTCTGCACAGAAAATGTCTCAACTACAACGTTTCTTTTCTTTAAACAATGCAGCACGTTGCAGAGCGTTGGAGGCCTTTGGAATTGTATTGCTGTGGCAGAGACGTATTAGCAGAGTGAATGGCTACAGGCTTGTCGTGCAGGGTATCTTGGGTTCTCTCGTGGCAAAGCACTTACTAACGAAATACCCTAGAAAGTATTCCTTCCTATGGAATTCCATGTGGATATTTTTAAGGGAAGGGACGTTGATGAGCTTTTCGTTGCTATTTTTACGTGCTTTCACCTATCCTTTCTTTAGAGTGACTTTGTAAATAACTGATTTCTTCAGAAATCAATTTAAAAATCAGAACTTGCTATAATTCCTGTTTCCTTTATACTGTGTGTTCTATTATGACTGCCACCGATAGGTATTGAACCCAGATTTGATTCAGGTAGCAAAGCTGTATATAATCAATTTGATTTTTTTTCCCAAAGTTTTAGTGTAGGTTGATAAAGCAGAATAGGAAGATAACATTTGTCAGATTGACTCATTGCTTGAGAAGAAAAATCTGTGTAGAGTTTGCCTTGATGAACTCTGTGTTGGTGTTTGAACAGGTGGTTTACCTGGCACTAATGGAAGAGTAAGGTGAAGAAAACAGAAGTTTTTGCATTGCTTGCCTTGGCTTGCTGAGATTTCTAAACTGTCGGAGGAATCTTTTTTTTCCAAGATAGCTTGGTAATCTTAGGAGTTTTGTAGTAAATGTTACTAGGTAGAAAGATGTGACAGAATTTATTCATGTGGTGAAATGAGCATTATGTTATTGTTTAATATCAGTAGGCAAGTTTTTTGTTTTGTTTTTGCTTTATGTTATAAAACTAATTTATGGTAAAAATGAATAACCTTTCAGTTTTGGTCGTAGATGTGTCAGTGGTTCTTTGCTATGAATGTTGGGAAAGGCAGTCAGTGCACAGGCTTGTGGAATTTAAAGCCTAGTGATTCTAAATGCAGGAGAGATTGTTTTATTATAGTTTTCTCTGGCGAAAGTGAGCAGGTTGGTCAGGCTGTAACTTTAGTCCACAGTTACAGATTTTACTTCACTTTTTTTTCTGGTCATTTCCTAGAAGTTGTTCATATTTAGGTACAAATCAGAATTACTGGTTTTTAAAACCTTGTCATTAATAATAAGTATTTGCAGAGAACTATGGAGAAAAAGGCTTCGAAATCTCGGCAGTCTGAAGTTTTGGGTTTTTTTTTCTTTTGTATTAACTGTAGGCTGACTTTTTACCTCAGCAAACTAAGTCAAAAGTAATGAGTAATCTGTTCTTGTGACAAGTTGTTCAGTGGCTCTCTAACTGGGCATCCTCGGAACTTAAAAGTAGCGCTTTCTTATAAAACGCAGTCTGAGTATGGTAATAGATTGATTTCCTTAATTTGTTCCCCCTCTTCCACAACACACAGCCAATGGTGTTCTGCTCTATGGAAAGGTACCCATAGATCCCCATTTAGTTTGGAGTAATGAACATATTTTCTAGTAATATCTTCTTAGATGTTTCATACTGCTAACATTATCCTTTGTTTAGACTTTTTGGAGAAAAATAAATGATGAAAATTTGGCTTATTAATGTAATTAAGTGCATCTTAAATACATTTGCAGAAAATGTCATGTGCATGTGTATTTTCATATACATGACAAGCTAATGTAAATATGTATATTGCCTAGTGACTCTAGGTTTATCTAACTAGGCAAACTATTAGATTTGCTGTCCTGAAAGTTCAATTTCTAAATGCAAGCTTTTAAAATTCTCAAGTAGAACTTACACAGTATTAAATTAAAAAAAGAAAATCTGTGAATTCTGTGAAACACACTGATTTTTCTGTGAGAAGAAAGAAAAATCTCTTTAGGAAGAAATGCTTCTTTTGCTATTTTAATATTTTGTATTTTGTAGTGCTAAGGTCAAAATAGATCATGCATGCTATAATTATACACAGCTTGTAGAATAACATTGGAAACATGGGAACGTGTTCAGAATTCAGCATGTTATTTGTGATTCACTCCTCACTTCTGGATCTTGGCATGACATCTTGATTTAATAATATGACGAGTTTATGGCTCTATATAAACCTGTTTTCTTAGACTAACCATGCTTATTTGCAGGGTTTTCTGGGATGTTTTAATGTATTCATCTTAAATGTAATCTTTTAGAAGCAGCAGGAAGATTGGTGACAATGAGAAAAGGAAAGATGGAATTCTGTATTGTGATATTGTAGGGATTCCCCCAGGAAATGGGAACCCCTGCTTTAGAGATACTTGACCCACAAATACACGTGGCACAGTTTAGGGCCCATCTTGATGAGCTTATTTGAAGGTGGACTTACTTGGGCAAGACCAAAGCAGAAGTATTTGCATTTTCCTTTAAAAACTGGCAGTTGGGGATTGGTAATGCAGGGAGTCCTGTAAAGACATGTCTTTGACCCATCTGTGTGTGAAGTCTTACTTATGTGTACTTCTGTATCTCAAATTATTGCATATTTTTTAAGATATACCAGCAAATTTTAACTCAGCTTTTCATGTGAGAGGAAAATAGGGTTTTTTTTAGGCTGAAGTATTTTTTCTTTGCTGTAACTTTGTTTTCAGCCATTTTTTTCTTTGAATCCTTCACAATATCTTTCTCACTTGATTCTCTTCCTGTACTTCAAATCAAGTACACCAACAATCTGACAACAACAATGTAATAAAATTCATATGCTCCTGATGTTTGTAGGGGAAGACTGTACTTTTGAAGCTCAGGTATGACGACACTGATGAACATTTCTCATTTGGATGAAGGAAGTAATGATGGATGTGTAAGAAGGGAAGGGATTTCATTAGGTCATCCCCCACCAGAGGCAGAAGGAAATATGCTGAAATCATGTGTGACAGACATTTGTCTGATGTTCTCTTAAAAAGCTCAGAAGAGGGGAATACCACACCTCTTCGCTGGTCTATTTATAGCTGGTACATATGACTCTTACTGTTGTTAGGAGGCTTTTCTTAACATTTAACTCTGTCTTGGTGCTAGTTAAGCCATTTAATTCTCATCCAGCTCTTACTACTTATGCAGGATAATGGTTTCTGTACTCTTTTCACCAAGTCTTCATACATGAAGACTCTTCCTCTGTTTCCTTTTATTTTAGACTTCTCTTTACTAAACTGTCCAAACAGGGTTTTTGTTGTTCAGTCTCACTGTACACTGATTTGTCTGTATCTTTTTCAAAGTTCTACAGACAGTTTTTGAGCAACAGAGTAATTAAGTTACTCTGCAAGTAGCAGAAGTAACATGATGGCCTTATTAAAATGTCATTCTAGGGTGTGTGCATGCAGGTATGACTGGGTTTTATTTTTGTTTTGTTGTTGAGGCTTTTTTCTTTTCTTGCCGACAGCATCAGGTTCCTGGCTCCTGCATTTGCTAACACAGGAGCTCGTACTAGTGTTTGTTGTATCAGCTATCTCTTTCTTCATATATAATTGGAGTTATCTTTCCAAGGAATATAACCTTATACTGTATTGAATTCAATCTTTATTTTGGGTTAGTTTTCTTCTGTTTAGCATTTTTAGACTTAGCAGAGCATGCACTTGCTGCTCTTCCATATCTCTTTCCCAGCACATGCAATCCCTGTGGCTTTTGAACATAAGCCTGCTCTACAACAGGAAATTTGGATTGAGGACAAGTTCTCCTAGGGTTAGATGCTCTTGGCACAAGCGTGTCCTTACTGGTCTGTTTTGTACATGTGCTGTCTTTTGAAGTAAATTATGTTGCTGAGGTAACATCTGTCAGTGTAACTGTACCTGAACAAGCTTTTTGCCATTTTGAGATGTCATATGGTCCAGTGACATAGCAGAAGAAATTTTAATCCTATAGGCATGCTTTATTGGAAGAATTGCAGAGTCAGCTATGGAACAGATGTGTTCAGCATGTTCCCTGGTTTTACTCCATTTTATCAGACTTATGTAAATGATTTTATCCTAATTTTTGAGGGTAGATCACAGATGGGACAAATTTTGCAATTCTTTCAACAGTGTGTTCTTCACAAAAATTTAAATGGACACCAATAATGATTACTAGTGAAGACCTTTTTTAGTTTCTTGCAGGAAGAAGCATTCAAGCAGTCAGTTTTTATTGCATCTCACCTTAAAATTGTTTAAAAATAATTTAGACAGGTCTGTAAATGCTAACAGTTTAAATGCCATGTTACCAGAAGTAACTATAGTCTCATCTTTTAACAAACATTTGAAAACTGGAAAA
>VYZP01031768.1:0-21146 GCA_013400635.1 Hypocryptadius cinnamomeus | reverse complement strand
GGAACACCCTTAATGTCTTCTGCAATCCTGACCTCTAAGACAGCACTGTTTCTCAAGCACTGTCAGGACACATGGAAAAAATGCCACTTTCCTCCCACCTGTGAGTACAATTAGACCACTAGCACAGTTTCCACAGGAACAGCTTTACAGCAATGGCAATAAAAGATCTGGGAAAGGAAGACTGACAAAAATCTGTTACTTCTAGAGACAGTCACCAGGTTCTGGTTTTTACTTAAGCACAGTAATTATTGGGATATCATTCCAGACTTGGGATAAACACTTATGATCAAAGTTAATCACCTTCCTACAACTCCACAGACTGAACACCTTCTGCTAAGTAACTTCCCCAGTACTGGAAAGCACCTCTTCTTTGCTAGCCAACAGCCTCCTTCTGTTACAGAGTGGCTGAGTAACAGCAAACCTGCTACAGGACTGCTGTAAGAGACAATAAAGCTACTCTGCTGTCACAAAAGTGGTCAATACAAAGACAGCTCCTAACGGTTTGTTCTCTCAGTGTTCCTGAATGGTACAAAGCTGTTTATAAGAAATGTTGCCACTTTCCACTCAAACTTTTTAGATTCACCGAAGATATTTTCATCAAGCTTTAAAGCAACACTCTGATCACCTGGAGAGGTGATGAAAAAGGTTAAAGTGCTGGAACTCTATAAAGATCCTGACTTACACCCACAGACATGCTGACAAGAAGAACATTTGCATCTACAGAGAGAGGAACATCTCCTGAGATCAGTATGAACTTGCAGCATTTTGGGACTGCCAGGCATTCAATGCACTCCCCAAGTTTACAATACCTTCCACTGAACCCTTGCCCAGAAAAGAGAATCAATTCAAGTCTGCCTCAAAAAGTCCCAGAACAATCAAGGAAAATGGCTTTTTAGAGAGCAGCTAACCAGGCTCTTAACATAGAAATGTTTCTTGCTATGGCTGACTTCAGCAATGCAATCAAGAGTTTTCTGAAAGCGAGAGAGAGCTGCACTTCAACATGCAGTATCAGATTATCTCAGTTACATGAAACAGGCACTATGAAATGAAGTGATTTTAAAAAGAGAGAGAGAGAGAGACTGCTATTTCAAATCCAGGAGGGGTTAATGGGAAATCCATGTTCTTAGATAAGAAATTTTACTTGTGTGATAAAGTAAAATGTTGCTCCATATACACTGTCGTGGTTTAACCCCAGCTAGGAGCTCAGGACCACACAGCTGTGGAATGGCAGAAAAAGGAAAAAGCCTCATAGCTTTAGACAAGAACGATTTAATCATTTAAATGAAGTAAAATATAATAAAACTAATGATAGTAAAATATACTACTACTATTACTGATGATGATAATTGTAACAGGAAACCGGGTGATGCTCACTGCAGTTGCTCCCCACTCGCTGACCGACACCCACCTCATTCCCCAGCAGCAGCTGGCCCCTCCTGGCCAATGTCCCCACTTCATATACTGGGCACGATGTTCTATGGTATGGAATATCCCTATGGCCAGTTCATGGCTGTCCTGGCCATGCTCCCTCCCATCATATTGTGCAAATCCTCAGGGGCAGAGCTTGAGACCCTCAAAAGTCCTTGACTCTGGGCAAGCATTGCTAATAACAACCAAAACATCAGTGTGTTACCAACATTACCCTCACACTGAAACCAAATCATAGCAATGTACCAGTGACTAAAAAGAAAATTAACTTTATCCCAGCCAAAACCAGGACAACACTTACCTACCTGACTGTGAACTCATACAAAGTGTTACTCATAACTGAGGCATTCACACTCTCATTCATATTGTACAGCTTCAATTTTAATGAACTGTTATGTACAAAGTTATTTTCACATAATTTTTCTCTGTTTTGTTATAGGGCCTGCTTGCATATTATGACAGTTGTGCTTCAAAACAGAAAGAGAGGAGTATAAAACCATCAAATGACAAAGACAATGACATGTCAGGATATTATTTCTTATTTTTAATAATAAAACCTCAATAGTTGTTCACATTAAACCATTTTTATTGCAGAGTCCTAAGGCTGTCCAAAGCTAGAACAGCATTTGCTTAAGGAGGCTAGATTATTTCTCTATCAGTTACATTTCTATCTTCCCACACTGATTCTACAATGAAAAAAACACATGAGCTGTCTCCAGTACCTTTTTCAAGAATCTTTCAATCAGGTGATACTGTTATTTTTTATCCTTTATTATTATTTTTGGACTGTGGTAAAAACCCACACAGTGGAAAGACAAGTATAACTCTTCTGAGCTTTCTTATCACCCTAAAAGAAGAATAAAGAATTTGCATCACCTCTAAATGGTACATTCAGTCCAGCAATGGTGTGGCAGGAAGGCTCTAAGTACATAATTTCTCCTTCCATTAAGTTCTATTTCTACACAGTCTTAAATACTTACAGGAATTGGAATTGTTATTGGTTGAGGTAGAGAGCTGCAGTCCAGGCTTTTCTTGTTCTAACTTAGGCTCACTAAAGATTTCTATGACTCCGCGTTGCAGCAGCACATGGGTTTGCATAAGAGTTATATTATTCACACAACCACACGGTTTGAAAGCAATATGGCACCTCCAACAAGAGCTGCAGAAGATAAACACCTCTCACTGTATTGTTGAGAGGCAATAGTCAATACAGTGTGACCACAGCTATTCCATTTTACAAAGGCAGAGAGCCCTGGCTGCCTCCTTGTTCAGAACCTGCCTGACTCCTGACTTTATAGCTCTGTTAAACTTCTGCCTGACACCTGGCAAAGATAAAAGTTGCCCTCACCAGGGGTCAATTACACTGAGCATTTCCAGTACATGACCACAATACAGTTGCCTGAGGCAACAAAGACATGTGATCTCTCCACAAACTTGAATTGCATGGGATGGTCACAGTTGCACACCAGTATTTAAAACTGGAGATGAAATCCTGCCTTGATGCCCCTGGTTCAGGAGAGAGCACATCAGTCTGCACTGAGCTACTGCCTTACTGGCTGTATGAGTTATAAGGAGCTACTCAGAACACAGTATGCTTGCAAGAAGTGCAAGAGGACACAAGGGCATCCACGCCTACTTTGTGGAGGGCAAATCCAACCCACGTCCAAGTTAATCGACTTCCAATGTGGGCTGACAACCAGATATCACTCAAAGTTTAGTCACAGGGCTTGCTAGTGCAAAACAATGTGAAGTTGAGCTAAACTAATTTGTTGTCCAAGTTGGGCCACTGCAATTGCAATCAGATTAAGGACTTCTCTATAACCTCCTACAGAGGACAATTAGATGACTCGTCGCTGTGGTTTACATAAAACAAAACAAGTTCAATATTCTAGCTATGATTTTGGTCCAAGGTCAAATTTGGCAAATTCACTTTTCTGCAGTCAAGAAAGCCATTAATTATTGAAAACCAGCAAGCTGCATGCTTGGTTTTTTTTAAAATCACATATTGGTCTAGTATTAACAAGTCCTCAAATTCTTTGGGAAATCTGTTTAATCATTTTAATACATTTTTGAGAGATAGCATTGAAAGACGCTGCTTCCCACAGTCTCTCGCTACCAATTATAACTGCAGGTTTGTACAAGAGAGTGTTTCAGACTACAATTGCTCATACTGTTCTTTTACTGTGGGTAATTCATTGAGGTACAGAATGGATCCAGCACATCAAAGCTTTTGCTATACAAAAGTGTTAATGGCACTGCAGTTTACAGCGTTTTTCTGCCAGATGGATGATCATATTGGTGTAACAGTTCCCAGCAATTCTTGCAAGTCAGCAATAGACTGCACAAGATTTAGTGGATGCTGTTTAGCTAGAGCTTGCTTACATAAAGAGTATGCAAATAGTTGCTTACTACTGAAGGATTCACTCAGATGGAATGTAAAAAACCCATATTCTACTTTGCCTTACATTTTCAAGACTACTATAACTAAAAAGAGATAAAGTTTCCATCTTCTTTCTGTAAGATGTATTCTGACATCTGGCATTCCAGAACAAGCAATAAATGCTCAGATACTGTAATTGTTATTTTACTGACAACTAACTATCTCTCTAATAAAGGAGAAAAACAAACAAACAGAGAGTCAGCCCTGAAGCACACCTGGTGAAAATAAACAGTTTGTCAGGGAAATGAAAGCCAGGCATCATTCATCAAATTCAACAAAATAAAAAGGCTCTGTGAGCTCCTCAGAAGTGGTGTCTCTGAAGGTCAGAACTGTATTGCAGCAGTAGGGATCTGTAAGTAAATACTGCAAGTTCTTCAAAGCTAACTTCCATCAACATTGACAGAAATATCTCAATCTGTGGTTGCTCAGCCTGTAGAAGAGAAGGCTCCAGGGAGACCTTATTGCTGCCTTTCAGTACTTAAAGGAGGCCTGTAAGAAAGACAGGGTCAAACTTTTTAGTAAGGCCAAAGGAGGATAGATTCAGACTAGATATAAGGAGGACATTTTTTCAGTGAGGGTGGTGAAACAGTGGAACAGGTTGCCCAGAGAGGCTGTAGATGTCCCATTCCTGGAAACATTCAAGGTCAAGGGACAGGGCTTTGACCAGCCTGATCTAGTTGAAGGTGTCCCTGGCCATGGCATGCAGGGTTGGACTTTTGGGATCCTTATGGGATGACCTTTAAGGGACCCTTGCAACCAAAACTATTGTATGAATCGAGCACCACAAACCTGGATCATGTATGAGAAGTGAAAGTGACTCACAGGAGCATTTTGGTTGCATTTTCTGCTCATTTAGGGAATTTTTTGGACATAAGAGTATATGTGCCATCAACTAATCCAGAAAATGAAATTTTAAACTAAAATACTAACTAAATAGCAATAAAAACAACAAGCTCAAGGGGCACACAGTTTTCTAATTCATCAGTCTGGTGGGTTTTTGTTTGTTTTTGTGTTTTGTTTGTATTTTTTTTAATACTCTTATTACTCCCTTGCATCTTTAAATACTCCTCTCTTCTAGTACAAAACACACCACAACCAGCACACACAAAGTCACTGTTAAAGCTGCACTGCTCAGATCTCAACAATCAGGAAATGTCAGCTTTCAGGTTCCATGTCCTTTACTCACACATATTACCACAGAGATTCGGGCTATGTGTTCAAAGAATAATGTGTTCAAACTGTTGGAAGGCAGGAGGGTATTAGGAGGAAATATGCTTGTCCCATACTCACACTCCTTCCTAAGCATTACCTTTGGACAGAGAGGATTCTACTCTAGATGCATCCTCAGCCTGATGTAGCAGACTCACACCTACAGTTACATCACTCCTTAAAGATGCATATGGAACAGATTTGAAAACCATGTACACTGAGTTTTGAGAGAGAATCCATGAAAATCATTACACACAAAAACTGCATATACAATATATTATGCATAAGAAATACAATTTACTGCTAATTATTTTCTACATAAGGAATGATAGTGCATTTCTAGTTTGAAAAACTCATTGTTAAATAAAGCAGTATGAGAAGAAAATTAAAGCTTCCATAAAAGTATAAACCCGATCCACATAACAGCAAGTCTCTCTAAACACACATTCCCTTTACAGACAGAAATGTGCAATGCAGCGAAATAAAAAGACTTGCAACAATGAGCCATTACATATATTCCTTACAAAGGAGACCAAATACATGTTTTGGTACACACATACAGCACAGGTGTCGATGACTGTGATTATAGCTGCTTGACACCTTTCATAATCATCAAGTGTTGCTGAACTTCAACCACTGAGGCTGAAAATTTCCATGTCAGTTATTTGTATCAAACTGATTTTTTAGGCTTAATTATTGTTACCAAAATTTCAATGATTTTCAATACAAGGTCAGGGAAAATACATGCAGTTCAGTTAAAAGAATTAAGTAACTGTTGGGAAGAAGAAAAATACCCCACAGTTTCTAACTGGAAAGTACAACGTGATAGTAAGCCTTTGTGCCAATGTGCTGTCTTCAGCACAAGATCAATGTAAATTTGCTCATGTTAGAACCTTCAAAGCATTTCAGTCTGCAACCACTCAACAGACCCACTCAAAGAGTCATTTCAAGACACTGTGCATGCTCCAGCCCCAGGCTTAGGGATGGAATCATCCAAGCCAGGTAGTGCCTTTGTGGAGCTGGATACAATGAGAGAACTGTCGTGCCTGTACTTCTAAAGGTTCCCACTACTGGAAAGGAAGATCATTCAACAGAAGGACAAAAAGTCTCAAAACAGAAGAAAAAGACTCCTAAGTCTAGGACAAGAAACCAATGGGAGGTCCCAGTTAGATCCTGAATTTTCAGTGCTTTAAATGGACATTAATCAGTATCTGAAACAGAAGACTCTCAGTACTTCCTCTACTGCCAGGGAGGAAGTGACAACTGTGAAATTCATTGGCAACATAAAAGCCCTCATTGTCCTCCAGTGACTGGTCTCTGTAGAAGACTGGAAACCATCACCTACATCTGTAATCACTGTAAGCAGTCAGGGACAGCTCCACTGAATTCAGCTCTGATAATGAGCAATGTGGGAACTGATGCAGTTCAACATTTTGAGTTGAAGCTGCAGTCTGCAGGTGCACATGCATCGAAGAATGTATTCCTCCACTGCAGTATCACAGACCACTGCCTCAAAGCTCCACCTCACTCAAAGCCCAGAGAGAAGACTGCTCATGAATACTCCATGTGATCCTTCAGTAGCCTGAGAGCTGTGCCCAAGCAAAGCTGTGCCATGCTTCAGTAGTGCAGATGTAAAATTACAAGGTCCAGGAAATCAGACTCTCAGATGATTCTGTTTCTCTTTGAACAATTTATGCAGTAGTTTAAGATTTAGCCTTATCACCAAGAAAAAGTCTTGGACAGTTTAATGGATTATAGTCTCTGACCAGAGTAGGTAATTGTTTCTGCTTCTGTTAAAGAAAATTCACGCACCAAAATAAAATCTCCTGGAAGCGTACAGTCATTGAACTGTTCTGAACAGACATCAGAGAACACCCAAATTTCACAATCTGAACCCCTCAAGAGCTTTTGTGAAATCTCAAACCCTGAGATTATATACTCTATTTAAACCCAAAGAAGCTGTGAACCCAGAAAAAAGCAAGAGCATTTGCACAAGTAGAATATACTCTTGCCTAAAAATGTAACAAACACATCCAGTATGAACCTTGCTTTCTGTCAGATTGATTTGATGTCTGCACTTTGTAGCTCTAAGTCCCATCCCTGCAACACAGTATGGTAATATTACATGTAGCATATGGAGGCCAAAGATAGTTCCATGGCTAAAATCCTTCTGTTGATCTGATCCAGGCTACATTAGTTGACGGCCACATATATCTGAATCAGAAAACATATTCAAAGGGTTGTGCTTTCAGAAGAAATGGTCTTCAATAGTTATTTTTCATTATCCTTTTTAGGACAGAGCCACTTCTGAAGTGACAAATGTAAAGAAATTCCCAGGTGACAGCTCAAGAAGTCAGAGTCTCCTACCAGCTCTGCAAGCTCTGGTACCTGTCCTAGCAAAAGAGCATCACATGCAGTTTCAGCAAAACATGTTTATCTGCTCTAAGAATAATGTGTACATAGACATGGAAAACAGATGGTATTAACAGGCTTGTACAGAAATGACGCCTAAGAAGAGAATTAAAGGAATGGCAGGTATGTGAGCATGCATCAGCATCCAACTGGATTCATAAGAAATGCGTAATAGATTGTTTACAGACATCATCTTTGCACTTCACATTTGCTATATTTGCAAAATGCAAGTCACAGGGGAATTCAAAGAGAAGAAAGACAAGAACTTCAAATCTCAGATTTAGATTTTCCATAGTATGCTTATGTAGCCTAGCTTGCTCTCTGTACAAACACAGGAAAATATAAGAGATTTAAACTACGGAGAGAGCTGTAGGGAAAATACCACATAGTTCCCTGTGTACAAGTACTTACTCCAAACGTGATGGTTACAACATGGCTATATCCAGGAGCATGTAGGACTGCTCACATTCAGCCTGAAGTGTGAATACCTGTGTATCAGATGTCTTACCCTAGACCTAGTCTGACATACTGATTGAACAAGGAGGAAAAAACATGTGTAGAGCACAGAAAGAACAACTGGTAGATTGTTTTACCTGTAGTTTTGCTAACTAGTCTCTCCTGCTATGTTGGGTGCCTAATTCAAGGCTCATGTGTGCTTCTGAGTGGTGATTGCTTCTAAAGGCATAGACTCTCAAGAAGCAGAAAAATAAAACTGCAAATACAAATCATCCCCAACCCAAATTCACAAAATGAGGTTGCAGAGTGTACTGCAATCTAGAGATTGCTGATACTTCTGCTGAAGGATCCCTGTAACAGGCAGCCTGGGTACTGCACATACACATGCTTACCATGTATTTTTCCACCCACCTTTCCCACCTTTTGAAAACTTGAATTTGTCAAAGTCTACCCTTTTTCCTAATAAGTGCTTCTACTCCTGAATGACCTGCAAAGCCAGGATTCATTTTCTGATTACTGAATCACTCAAGCTTCCAATTTCAGCTTTTGAACACACACTGTTGTCCTGCTAAGCCCCTATATCCAGTTATCAAGTCACCTATCAACCTTCCTTTCAGCAGCTTCATCTCCTGGAACATGACAACACAAGGCTCACCTTCCAGGCTTGGGAAAAGGCTGTGCTCTGCCTTCTATCTACTTCTATGCTACTCTTAGAATTAAAACATCACAACTGGACACAGCATCCTTACAGATTTACGCAGCCTGACCTGTGTACATTACAACAATCCCTTCTATTCAATTCAACTTTTATAACAAGAGATTACATTAGTCCCATTAGCTTTTCATTTAGAGTACATATAACTTGTCTACCTACACTAACTCCCAACTCATTTTTTTTCTTTGACAGCCTGCTTTCCAAGGGAGAAGAGGCTGTACCCGCAGGATAAAGGGATTTCTCATATACCATGCTACATTTGGCTCAACAAAACATATTTTCTCAGAATCATTTAGCTGGACTACTTATACCACACCTGTACCCTTAACACACCCTGCTGATTGTTTGCTACCACATCAACTGCTACACTTAGGCAACCAACACAGAAAGGCTGAGTGATGCTGCACAACCAGCTAAACCAGGGGACACCAATAAAGGCCCTTTTCATTCGTGTCTCTCTACTGCATACGGGCATCTGTCAACAAACCAGCCTCATTCCAGCATGTGGCATACGGAATTAAAAGGCACATGTTTAATTAAGATGCCATGTGATCCTAAGCTGTATGCTTTTGGGGCAAAAAAAAGGCACGTATTCTGCATGGTAGCTGTTAAATACTCAACTTGTACCCTCGCCAATGGAAAAAAAAAAAAAAACCAAAACAAAGAAAGAAAAATGTGCCAGGTTACTTTGACAGGCTCAGCATCAAGATAACTGGTATTACCTATACAATGCAATTCTTTGTTGACAGAAGCCCAAATTAACTGTTCCATTCTTTTGGCACAACTGGTGAGAGGCTAACAGGTCTGCAGCTCCTTGTGTTGAGAGTAATAAAAAAATCGCAGACCATCATTTATTAACAGAAAGAAGCTTTCTCCATGAGACAGATTCAGAACGAGTCACTATGATGTGGGTCTGCATATGGCTTAATGGGACATAAAAAAGGGCTGCACACATCTGTGGATGGCAAATTCAGCAGTAGATTAGCCTAGGATAATAGTTACAGGTGACATTCATCACAATCAAGCTGTCTTTTGTTTGTTTTTGATAAGCCAATATATGACAAGCTTTATCTATATGCACAGAGCATCCATAAACCAATGGACACGAGCAATTTTGCATGGCACTTCAACTAGAGCTTGACAGCAGATTGGATTGCAGTACTTCATAGGTTTGATATGTTCATAACAGATTGCCACATTCCTGGCATTTCTCCAGACAGTGTTTATACCTTAAAACAGCAACAAAAATTGGGAACACGCAATGTTTCCTTATAGGCCATTTGGGATCATTGCACATTTGGCACTGTTTTTTGAATAACCTTATTAATCCATCCTCAGGTTCTGAGATGTTATATTTAGATCAAGAACAAGTACTGTAAGATAAAATATACATAACATATGCAAAATAAACACTAAAAATTGTAACTTCAAAGTTGTAGTCAAGGAAAACCTTGATTAAATAGAACAACTGTGCCGACATCCAAAACCCAACTGGACACTTCCTGGACAATCTATTCTCGTTTTATCTGCTTGAGCAAGGGGGTTGGACTAGACGGTTTCAAAATGACACTTCTAACCAAAATAGTTACAGAATCTGGTGATTTTGACCTGCAAACAGGTAAATAATCTCAATTCAGCAATTCCCTGCACCCAACAGAACCTGCAGAGAGACTGACTGGGGTTTATACACATAAATTTCTTTTCAGGATCAAATATTTGAGTAAAAGACCTCCCTGTAATCGCAGCACAATGTCACCAGGCCCTGTGCAATGCAGGTGCCCTGTCAGTACAGCTGACAGGACTGGGATTACATTGACAGCTTGTCTCAAACACATGGCACACTGACAAAAGATACACATTTCCTCAAGGGCATCATTGTTCAGCATTTCACAAAACTGAACAAAACCTCAAATTCCCCTTGGGAGAGCATTTGGGTTTTTTATTCAGTGATTAAGAAGCAACACTTTTGTCTGTGGAACTTGGAGGCTTCTCTTACCAACCTGACAGGCACAAATTCCTCATGCTTCAAGCAGAAATACTGGGAAGCAGGGTAAGGTCTGCACAGCCTGATGGATTGCAGGCTCTTGAGATTCTCTAAACTTCTGTGGGACAGCTCATGTTTTGACATGATTTTTGGTCTTCTTTGGTTTGTTGTTTTGTTTTTTTTAAATTTGGGTTTGTTTGTTGGTCTTTCCCCCCGTCCTTTTCTGCAGGGTTAAAAGACTAAAATCAAGACTAAAGAAAAGACTAAAATCCACAGCAGACTGCAGCCACTGAAGAACAGAGCACTGGATTTTCAGCAGCAACACAGCTATCAAATAAAGCACTCATATATTGCATTAAGTTATATAGTAGCTGCAGTTAAGAAGAAGCCAACAGAATAGGAAGCCCCAAGTTTTATCTGAGGCCAAACACTTAATGTTGATTGCTGTATAACAAGAATTTGCCTCTAATAAGTACTTTGGGGCTCAGTAACATTAATGAAACCTCAGGGGAGGGAAGATTGTATTTTGTCATGGGTTTTTTTAAGGAGCCATGTCTTTAGTCCACCTTGTTAAAAAGGTTCACAGATAAATCCACATGTACATGCTTCAGACCAATCATAAGGCTTTGTGTCAGTAGGCTCAATCTCTAAGTGTGGGGTTTCGGTTCACAGGTAACAGAATCAATTAAAAGATACAAGTTTCTCACAGTTGATTCCTCTTTCTGAGCAGCAAGCATTTGTCTGGATGCCCACAGAAGGACAGGAAGCCTTCTTCTGCATCAGTTCAGTGCTGGTCACCTCACCTGAGGAATCAGATAAACACTTCTCAGAGTGTGCAGATCCTTGCTGGGTGAAGGGATGAAAATCAATTCCTCAATGAAGTAAGGGTTTGGACGGAATCCAGCCTTATTTTATATTTAAAAAAAAAAAAAAAAAAAGAAAAGAGCTCCTTTCACAGAATCCACAGGAAAATTCTGGAACTAGGTCCTTACACATTTGCTGAAGAGCCAGGTATTTGTGACCTCCCTGCATTGTGCATTCTGCTATAACAAGGATGAAGCTTGGGGTCAGGTGCACTGCCCTGGACCCTGTCAGACTTTCAACCTGTTCAATTAACTTTATCAAATCAAACAATTTCCACTGGAGCACCAAGAGGCACTTCTTTTTAGTGAAAGCTATTCCTTTGGCAAACCCTGACTAGTAGAGGGCAGCTGCTTTAGCACTTCAGCAACCAAAAAGAAAAGACAAAGGAAAAAAAAAACCACATAACAGCTTTGGATTTTATTTTTATTGTAATATGGGGGAGGTAGAGAAGGAAGAAATCCTTTCTCCCCGAGTCTCTTTGCTCTCTGCAAAAGTCTCGGCTGGCTGGGCTATTTCCAAAAACAGAATCAAGGAGGGACATGACACACCAGGCTATGACAAGCTCATGAGCGGAGCGGGGAGGCTCCGGGTGAGGACGGCCCTCCCGAGCGCAGTGGTCACGACTGCGCGGGGCTGCACGAAGACCGGGATTCCTCCGGGATCGCTCCGGGATGGCTCTGGGATCGCTCCGGGATGGCTCTGGGATCGCACCGGGATGGCTCCGGGATCGCTCCGGGATGGATCCGGGATCGCTTCGGGATGGCTCCGGGATGGATCCGGGATCGCTCCGGGATGGCTCCGGGATGGCTCCGGGATCGCTCCGGGATGGCTCTGGGATCGCACCGGGATGGCTCCGGGATCGCTCCGGGGCCGCGGCTCCCTCACGTTCCGGAGCCCGCGCGGGCCGTTCCCGGTGCGGAGGCGCCCCCTGCAGGCGGCTCGCGGGCCGTGCAAGGCGAAAAGGCGCGGCTTTCCCGGGGGAGCCCCGGCTCTGGCCCAACAGCAGCGCGGAGCCGCCGCGGGGCTGAGCCACTGCAGGCAAGTGCCGAGGGCTGCAGGGGGCTCTTCGCCCAGCCTCAGCGGGGGAATTTGGGAGAGGGCAGCTGCAGAAGCCAGCCCAATTCCTGTGGGCTGTGCCTAGAGTCTCGGCAGAAGAAACAGAACACAGCTGAGAACACAGGGCTGTGACAGACGTGGTTAATGCAGTTGTCAGAGGCTTGGTGCAAGAGTGGAGTCGTTGTCTACATATATATTATAAACCAGAGACCATGGAGAAGCTGGAATCACAGCATAATTGGCAGAGAGCATCTGGAAGCAACAGCAAGTCAGAGGTGAGAGAAGGAACACAGGATATTACAGGCCAACTGGATGAGAGAGATTAAATACACACTTAGAATCACAGAATCATTAAGGTTGGAAAAGACCTCCAAGATCAAGTCCAGTCTTTGGCCATACAACACCACCATGTCAAGGAAACCATATAGCACTAAATGCCGTGTCCAGACATTTCTTGAACTGGGGATATGGACTCCAACACCTCCCTGCACAGCTTGATCCAATGCCTGACCACCCCCTTTCAGAGAAGAAATTCTTCCTGTTGTTCAAAATAGAAGTCAAACTCTCAGCCGTGGCTTCATCCAGGTTCAGATGTCAGGAGCTTCCTTCTGCATTTTACTGTGAGGTTGGATGTGTTATTAGACTGAGAAACACTGCCAAATAATTTTAAGATTACACTAAGACTAAATCCCTGTATCATGAATAGCACACACTGACAAGTAACAAGCTGAAATAAAAAGAATCAGCTCTAGCTGCTCACTGATATCACAAACACACACCCACTAAGCAGCAAATTAATCCACTTTTTCAAAATGAAGAACTGTATGGTCTTCTAACAACTCCTCCACTTAATCAGTCTAGTTTTCCTCATCTAAGTTTTCCCTACCTACAACTGAGCCATAAAATTGATGTCGTAGTTGCACAGCAAAAGCAACAAATATTTCTTCCCTAACAATAGCAAAAGTTACCTGAAAGCAATATCTCCCATTTCTTTTCCTGGTACACCAGAATGGGATCCAAAACTTCTGAAGTGTTGCAGAGAAGCCTGGCTTGATAGAAAATGAGAACTCTAACTAACAGCTAATGATAGATCCAAAAATGTAGAAAAAAAATCCTAAGAAATAAAATGAGAGGGTAGAGCTTTGATATTGGCCAAAGTGTTAGAACTTTTAATAAAGTAATCAATATCCCTGTAAAGCAGCTGAAGACAAAACAGTTGATAAAAAGCTGGCTTTGTGAGGAACATGAGAAGGATCACAAAACAAAAGGTGAACAAAGGAAATACGGTGAACATAAAAGGGTTGTTTTCATAACATCTTCTCTTAGCTATATTAAGTCCACTAAACTCATCTGCTTGGAGGCATTCCTTTCCTCTCCACTTACTACTTCAGTAATTTACCCTCTTACCCTTGGTTTTATAAATCCCACTGGAGGTGGATGCCTGAGTTACCTAAGAAAGATGGGTAAGCACCCAAAGGTTACATCAGTCCCTCTTAAGCTTTTTGGTTCTGTCAGTGGATCACAATCAGTGCTCAGTTCTTCTTGCAGATACACTGTGCAGCCTTATCAGCAAACTAGGAAATATCACAAAGCTTTACAATATAGTTTGAGAATTCCTGAAATAGGTTTTGCTAAGACATTTGATACACTTTTCCATATCTCACCCTAATTCACATTTTTAGATCTCTTCTGAGTAAGGAACAGAAATTGATTTTGAAACTGGCTGCCATGGTGAGAGCTTCTGGCAGTGAATTGTACACGATATTGATGTGAATCAGTGTTCTGTAGAGAATACAGTGGATTGGGTTTTACAAGGACTGTACAACAAAGATCTTTCCAAGGAGTACAGGAAAACATGATATGATCTCTAGTTATAAAAAAATTACTAAAGTAAATATAACAAGATTAAATTAAAAATGAAAAAACCCTTGTGTTAGAGGGAAGGAATAATCCAATTATCATTGCATGTATAATTATGAAATATTAATTCCCCATCTGACAGCATATGAAGAGTAAGTACCAAGGAACAATTAAACACTGCTTCAAATGAAGAGCAATATACCTTTTTCTTCTCTCCCCTAAATGCTCGTACTCTAAGAGTACAGAAAAACTCATCTGTGCTAAGTTGACAGGGAATTTCAGATCTGAAGCTGAAGGACTGGAATTATGCTTTTCAGTTCAAAGATGATTTGGATTCTGTGTTCTACATCAGGCAGGAGTAACAGCTACAGCAAATCTGGCTACCAGAGCTTTACTGAACACTGAAAGGAAGAAAAAGGGGCAGCTAGAATACAATTAATTTCTGAATATGCTGTAGAGCAACTGTTTACTGAGACCATGAAAGATCTTCCCAGGTAAAGTGGATAGAGCGTACCAAGAAAAAGCTACTTGACCCAAAAACTATCCACTAAGATGGGAAACTGTGCAAAACACTCATTAGCTACTTGCACAGCAGATCTCACAGCTGATAATAGATTAGGAGCATGGAAACTTCATTCTGAATTTAGCAGACATGGAATTTAACATCATTGACAAGCAAGGCAAAAAATGCCTCCATTGCCCTTTATCAAGTTCCCTTTTCTACCAAACAGAACAGATTATATTATCACTTCTTCCACACAGAATTGTATGTAACAAATAAGAGCACCAAACACTCCCCACTGGTTTGTGCACAGAGGAGAAAAAATATCTATTTCATTACTAATTGATGAACTCCACAGATTATTTATCACAGACAAGATAATTGATCAGAAAATAATCAACTATGTTAATACTTAAGTCACAACTCCCATGAAGTGTTTGAACACCTCACTGCCCCCTTCTCGACTGCAGGTGAGCCTTCCTGGCCAAACCAGATCTCTCGGCAGCCACCACAGCTTTGTCTCAAGATGAGGAATTTTGCCATATGTTTTATGAGCTATCACCTGACTGAAAAGACAGACCCAGAAACCACTGCTGAGACATGAGGAAAGATTACTTTCACACAAAATTTTTTATGTCAGTAGGAGGCTGAATATTGAAAAAAGATTTCTACTGTTCCAACTTCTTTCAATTCTATGCTATATTAACAGGTTTATATTAATGTATTTATGATACTCTTCCATGCAAAAAGAACAGTTGCCACATATTATGCAAACAGAAGCCTTATCCCAACACTCATCACTCTTTGATGTGTTCCACATGTTAAAAATTTGAGAGCAGCCAAGTATGAAACAGGGAAAACTCTTCAGTCCCTCACATTTTCCAACACAAGCATCACAGCTCCACAAAGAATGCTGCAAATAGGCCTGACCTTACCAAGACAGCAGAATAAAAGCTCTCTCCAGGGTAAAGCTGTGATTTTATTTTATTTTTTAAACTGCAGATGGATGTAGTCAGGATTGATTTGACAGCCCACCAACCAACACTGGTGTTAAGATCTCACAGAAAGAGCATGGAAAAGTGGCATAAATAAGGACTGAGGGTAAGGCTGGTTTACACTTTGCACCACAAAGAAGGGAAGGGCTTCTCAGAGATGGCTGGAAATGAAAGTTGCTTCTGCTCTCCACTATCAGACTAACACTGCTTGGCAGAAGACATCTGTTGTGCTGAAGAGCACTGTCACATGCAAAACAAGGAAGGTAACTAATACTTTATTGGAAATACCCTCAATTTAGACACAATGAAGGTTCTTTCTAAGATACATGCCAGTGCTGAAGAATGTTCAAAACTTGCTAGCGTTTGGGACCAAGCAAAGAGAAACTTTAATCATCTTTTAAAGGAGGCTTGAGTACTTTTCCTACAACACATTGACCCAGGCCCTTCTCTGCTTGGTATCAGTCCCATGCCTGATCATAAACAGGCCTCTAATAATAACAACCTAAAGTAGGCTGTGACAGTTTTTAAAGGACAATAAAACAATGTCCAGTAAGATAATCTAAGAACAGGTGCTGGTTTATGTAGTCTTCTGCAATGCAACAGTAGGATTTGTGAGAAGACTCTCAAAGGACAGGTGTCAGGAAACAGTTGGGGGACACCTACAAAGGCCACTTTACAGGAGACCTCATTTTGCTTCTTGCATCAGGCCTCACGTTAGGTGTGTTATGTCATTGGCACAAGAGATATTTTGAGTGAGTGTAATACTCATCAATAATGGAAGGATGAAAGATAATGTTAGAACCACTTGCCAAGGGAAGGGTCAGGAATTGAGCAGAAGTTGTTCCAAATGAAACAGACCTGTTAACAGGAAGGCTTGGTTGACTCAAATAGTATCTTTTATACACATATCACAACACATTTAACAACACTGGAATCTTTATCTCTGTTGTACATCAACCAAAGCATATGGCAAAGGATGAATATGTTCAGGAGGTCTCACCACAGTGAGTAAACCCACCTGCTTTTGGTCACCCTTCCTGCCCTGGAGCCAGGAATGAAACACAGGCCCCTGCAGTCCACTGTACACCTTTCATCCCCAAGTCACTGCACTGGTTGCACCACAAAACTCACTTGACGCCCATGAAACAAAGGACAGAAATAAATTATATATGTTTTAAAAATTGGAAAGATATCTGGGAACACTTTGATTTAAAAAAAAAACCCTTTCTCTGTATAGACAGAGAATAACTTAGACCCTGAGGATTCAGTATGCTTCCAAAGTAAACTGAAATAGAGACATCTGCACATTCCAGTGTGGTATCTTAAACCATGAGACTATCTCTTCATTAAAACACTAAATAACTTGAACATTTCATCTGATATGATAAAACCTAACATTCATAAATCTATTACTGAAGTGAAAAAAATTAATCAATGCTGATTTTGAAAGCATGATTTCAAATTAATTTCATACCATAAAGCTTATTTATGTCAATAAAGCTTATTTAATGCAAGCATCTTTAGAAGATCTAGAATTAGCCAGATTTTAAGACTATTTGCAGCAGGTTTTCAGTATCAATTCATATTTCATTTTCCAAGGTGCTGTTTGGTATTTAATGAATATTCAGAAGTTCTGGTCCCTTCTAAAATTAAAATGAGATTTTCTTGAGTCTTGTTCCTTTCCTTCTTAAAAGTTTAATTTTAAAAGGCTTGAGTCTCCTTTCAAGTACCTCCTATCAAATTTCTTCAATTGGACCAAGGTACCTCTTGGGTATTATTTTGACAGAATGAGGTTTGTTTAATGATCATAGCATCAAAACCTCTTGCTCTGAAGACATGCACTAGCACACTGGGGAACATGGTGTAAAAACAAAACATGAAGCAGGGTTTCCTTCCTTCGTTCCTTCCTGCCTTCCTTCGTTCCTTCCTGCCTTCCTTCATTCCTTCCTGCCTTCCTTCCTCCCTCCCTCCTGCCTGCCTTCCTATTTTCCTTCCTACCTTCCTCCCTCTAAATCATACATCCACGAACAACTACTTAGACATCTGCTTTCTTACTTTGTCAATAGACCATATATCACCAAATAGTTATTCCTTAGTCATTCTATGCCCAGTCTTGTTCCTGTTAATGCTGAGACTTTGAAAAAATCTTCATTTGCTTCAATGGTACAGGATGAGACCATCAAAGAACTCATCTCTCTAGAATTCACCAGTCATCTAAAAGTACTGCTGCCCAGCAAATTCGAAGTCACAAATGCACACACAGCAAGGTCCATTTCTCAGTTTTATCTCCAGGAATATACCAGTATAAAAACTAGCAGGTCAATGCAACTTTTTATGTCTCCTCATACTGGTGTAAATGCCAACACCTGTTGTAGAGCCTCTAGTGACATGGCCCTACCATGGCATTGCTTTCTTTGTTGTACAGGCCACTGTCATTTTTTTTCTTCCCTTTTCTTATTTTTCCTATTGCTGCTAATTCCTGTCAGGTGCCCTTAGACCTTGCTCAGTATTACTGCTTCAAATTCTTTCTGCTCTGTCTTTGGGTTCAGCACCTTAAAAATACTTCTCACCTGTTGCTGAGTAAGTCAACCACATGCTCCACTCCCTGAATCCAAGGACTTAATGTATTAAAAAGTCTCACAGTTTCTTATTAGACTATTCTATATTTAATTCACCTACATGGCTGCAAAATGTATTTCACTGGCTGGTTCTGAGGTGTTCAGTAAGAACTCAGTAAGCAAATCAAAGGACCACAGAAGAATTCAGATTGGAAGGGACCCCAGCAGATTTCTAGTCCAACCTCCAGCTTAAAACAAGGTCAGCTATGAGATCAGATTGGGTTTCTCAAGGTTTTATCTAGCTGGGGCTTGAAACCTTCCCAGAACAGAAACTGAGCAACCCATTCCAAAGCTCAAAAGTCCTCAAGGGGGAAGAAAGTTTCTCCTTATTTTCAGTCTCAGCCTCGTGTCTCTCACACATCACTGCAAAGGGTTGGATTCCATGTTTTTGACAAATCCTGTATAGTGGGAGCTGCTGCTAGTGCCCCCATCCTATGCTGGCAAGCTACCTCTGCCCCAGACTGAACAAGCCCAGCTCCTTCAATCCACTGGTCACATGGCAAGAACTCTAGCCCTGAGCATTTTTGCAGCCCTCACCCTGACTTGCACTGGAGATCTAAGAACTGTAGTCCAAGAAGCACAGAGTTAAGGGAATAATGACTACTCTTGAACAGGTTACTATGGTCCTGTTGATAGTAACAGCATTCTTTGCTGCGACGCACAACACTGGCTCATTCTGTCTTCCTGACTATCACGGTCCTCTTCACTAGAACCACTTCCCATCCAGTCAGCTCCACTTTCAGTGGAGTGCAAGAGCCTTGGCCTTCCCAGCAGCACAACTTTGCAATTGTCCTTGTTGAATTTCATAAGGGTCCTATTGATGCATTCCTGCCAGTGTCTGGTCCCCATGCCTAGATCCCTATGGATTGTGCCTACTTGAGTCTATAGACTGGTACCTACCATTTGCTGTCATCTGTAAATCTGATGAGAGTACACTCTGCCCACCCCATGAAGTCCTCAAGATCACTGTTAATATGAAGATTGTTTTTCTTACTAGGTAAGTTTCCAGATGAAGATTTTTTTCTTATACATCTGCAACTGCTCTTTGTCAGAAGTAGTAAAAAGGTATAAATCTCCACAAAGAAAAGGATAGTTTTGGTTGCATCTTTGTCCACAACTCAATAAACTGTAATCAGCAAGAGTCTCAAGTAAAAGCCACACTTTTCAATACCTATGATTAACAACTGTTAGATATGTTTGCTCAAGATTATTTTCCTGGCTTATGACCATGCCTTAGATTTTATCTTCAAATAAAGTTTAAATATAATTTTTGTGTCACTTTCTTTAAGAAAGACATATTTTTCCATATCAAAACAGCCTGTAAAGTAACATTAATTCCTGAGAAATTTTCAACAATCACACCAGTTTTCCACAGACATATCCGGGAATAGTTACACTACCTTGGCTTAATCTTCACATTACTTTCTATGCTCCTTCCATGCTCTACTTTTTCTGAGCCACAAATCCTCTGTTCTTTCCCTTTATTAGATTTCAAATAATCAGAGTCATGGGGACCAACAGCACTGGAAATATCCTCCTGAGTTAATGATTCCACTCACAATATTATCGTGATTCCACTCACAATATTATCGCAATATGCTTTTATAAAATCTGTACAGATATTGATTGTGTTTCTTCTTTGGTAGTTGCTGAATTGAAGTTCTTTCCTGCAGATTTACTTTCTAACACTCATATCAATATTTTCCCTATACCTATTTTGTGTAAAGTAAGAAAGATTGATCTCAATTCCTCTTTTTCATAGAGGTCTATAAAGTTCAAAGTTTCGCACATCTGCAATGAAACTCCAAGGTTTCCATCAGTGTTTATGATGAAATGAAAATGTCTTCCTTTCAACTTCAGCTCACAGTGCCTTAATTCTAGAAAGAGAATACAGTAAAGCAGTACTAGAAAATATTTTAAAATAGCTTCATTTTCTTCTGGTAGTGCTCTGGACGCAGTCAGCTCTGTACACATGGGTGGAGACACAGACTACATTCCTACAGACTGCATTCAGCAGATGGTGACTGAGAGGAAATGGGCACAATGGTTATGTACTAAACCTTAACACTTAGCAAACCAATACAAACCACCTCTTACATTTGTGTACATGTACTCATGGCTACATAGTAAACAAATATGGGCAGTTTGTCATGTTCGCAATCATTCACATATTATCAGAAAGAAAATAGCAACAGGAAAGAAGGCAAAATTGGAAACAACACAAGTACACATGCACATGATCAGACAGTGACTGAAACACACATTAGTTAACAATTAGTTATTGTTAAGGATGAGATTTGTATGTGAAACTCAAATTCCTGCTTAACGTTAAATGGCTGAATGCCAGTTTCCAGTTTTGCACACCATCACTGCAGAGAACAAATCAGTGTTCCACATTAAACTGACAATTAATTACAGATTAATTACTATTTGGTATATGAGCAAAAATGCTATTTAACTCCCAAGTTATATTTGCTAAACTCATGCCAATTCAAAGTGATCAGCCAAAGGACAACTACAGCAAACTGAGTAGGAGTTAACAAGTCAAACAGATCAACAGGATCAATATCAATTTCTAAAGTAAATAAGAAAACAATAAAATTTTGC
>VYZP01031766.1:1273-17271 GCA_013400635.1 Hypocryptadius cinnamomeus | reverse complement strand
ATTCTCCTGTCCTCCCTTCCTTCATTTCTTTGTGTCCATCCCTTTGACACTGAGTTCTCTCCCTAGCCAGTTCCTATTAAATCAGTTTCCCATTCTCTAGCTCTCTGTCTTAATGTAATTCCCCTGTGCTCCCCAGGGACCACCATCACTAAGCCTGCAGCACTTCTGCCAAGAGACAGTACGGGGGGTAAAAGCAATCGTGCACTGCTTCTCCTTCCTTCCTCCTCTCCCTGTAACCTGGTTTCCACACAAAAGAAGGCACAGTCATTAAGGGACTGTGGCACACACCACAGGACTGGGGCCAAGGGTTTTCCATGTCAGGCACCACTGGGTCAGCTAAGGCACAGACCACATCTACAGGAGAGAGATGCTGTGGGCTCTGGGTTTTGACACTAGGCACTGCCCAGGACAGCCAGGGATGGAGTACAAGAGAGGCAGATCCAGCTTTAGGGACAGAAATCCAAGCAGCAAACATTCTGGAACAGTCCAGGCAGAATAAAATAAAAAGGAAGAGAGAGGCACATTGAAACGGGGTGTGCAATGGGCTTACTCCTGGGTTGGACAATGATGTGGTGCAATCACTACAGCAAACCACAAATGCACTAGGAGAACTCATCAAATAAGGGATAAGAAACATCAAAGGCAAACTATTTTCATTACTTTTCTTAATTGAACTACAGTCTGTAAGGAGCTGCAAATCTTTACTTAGCAGGTGACTTTTATTCCTGTCCTATTTAAAAATGGGTCAAACCTGGAATTTTGACTCTGACAGCCATTAGATTTCCTCAGAGCTTTAGGCTGAACCTGTTAGGAGGCCACTTCATTCCTAGCTGTTTTTAGATCAAGAAGGATCACAGTGCCAATTGAACTTCAGTGAAAATGCCTACAAGTTTTTATTTTCATAAATGTAGTTGAAATGTGGTGAAAATTTCAGCTCAGGCATTTACTGTTAAATCCAGACAAACACATTATTCCTAAAGGAGAGTTTGGCCTTGCAGTCAGTTTAGTTTTCATTTTAGGTCCAGATTACACATTCATGCAGGGAATTAATGGGAAGCACATACAGCAGTTCCCATCATTCCCTGCTAGGCATTTTGTCGATACCTTTCCTGTGTGGCAGTGAGGGTTTCCTATCTTTCATTTATACCTCTCTAAAACTATTTGAAAAGGCAAGAATAAATTGCTACAGGTTCTGTTTGCTTGGAGGCTGTTTTTTCACTCAAATACTCCATGTGTTTGAAGTTGAATATCACCTTTATGACCATATCAGAGCANAGAGCAGCCAGCTGATGTTTCAGAGGGATACCAAAATGTTCTTTAGAATTGCACTAGAGTCACTCCAAAATGTTCTTTAGAATTGCACTGCATGAACCAAGAGATTAGATTAATCAATTTGAAGCAGCAGAAAATGTTTCTCCTTTCTAAATTCTATCATTTGCTTCTGTTCTGGCAGAGCTAGATGGAGGCTAGGAGAAACACCTATTCAAATGGAGCTCTTTGCTAGAGAGAACAGGTTAAACACTATTCTATCATGAGGTTTATTTCCCTGTTTTCCTGTGTTGTTACTATTTCTTCCTGTGCAACACAAAAACAAAATCCTGCCTAAAACCATTATTTAGGTGGCCCAAAGGAGGACTCTGTTTCTTGAACCAGATTCTAAAATCTTGCCCTTTATTTTAAAACGTTCCAACCTTTTACCTGATATGTGGAACAGAATCTCCCCAGAGGAGCAAGAGCAGGGTATCAGTGCTCTCTAGTTTCATAGGGAGGAACAGTACCATGACCTTTTAACATCTTTCAGCCTCATCTGATATGCCCAGCTAGCATATGTATGTTTTTTTTCTCCAGGTCAGATATTATCTGTACAGGTTTATCAAGGTTGGTGACCTAAGCCTACTGTCCTTACTTCAGGGTGATTTCCAGCATGTTAAAATGTCAATGCCAGCATTTTCCTAGTTTTTCATTCACATTGTAAAAGGCACAGGCATTGTTCTGTAGAGATGTAAAACCAGATGCTATTAACTTTTCCCTCTAGCCTAAAGAGGAACTAAAGAAAACACTGTGCAGGGCATCTGCAACTCCCAAACAGATTCTTTGTTCTGTCTTGGTGTCTTATTCTGAGACAGAGAATATGTTGGCACTGCCCTTGTTTCTGTGCCTGAAGGGACAGGTTTCCCACACTGCCCAAAGAGAGTCTGCACCCAGTGGGTGTAGAAATGTATTCTGGAAGCATACCACAACACCCTATTCTTTAGTTATTTCACTCCTGCATGAAAAGGCACATATAAGCTCTTTTACACCGCTACAAAACCATGTATCTTGTCCTGAGCAGAAAGAGATAGTGGTATACACAATGGTTGCACCAGCTGTACCTGCTGGAGAAGCTCCATTAGCTACAAAGCCTTGTCCAGGCTCTCTTTCGAGCAGCTGTTTCTTTCCTAATATGCAGTATTTTAATTTACTCTAAATAGGAGATAGAGGATTGGCAAACTCAGTTATAGGAAAGGAAAAAAAAAATTTCAGCAAAGAACTCTTTAAATTCAGCCTCTAAAAATGAGAAATGCTCTCTGGTAACTATATTAATCTTAAGTTGCTGACAGGTTTGTCACAAGCCCAGGCAATATTGCTGGCAATATTCCCTAACACAGCTTCCACAACAATTTTATTTGAAGGGGAATTGTTTCCACAAAGCAGGTCTCATTAAAAATTTCCATGCTTGGGTATGACATATGGAAGCCAGCTTCTTAACCCTCACCTATAATAAACTAAAGGATGAGCAGTGCCAGGATCATGGTCTTCTAATGTTTCTGGAAGCGTATTATTTACTCAGCCTTGTCCTGGTCCTGGTTACAAAGTTGCTCAGAAGAGCATTATCTCTCACTAGCAGCCTAATTAATGGCAAGTTAGAAAGGCATTTTTCCTCTCTTTGCTTGGTACACCTGAATTACTCCATGTCCTCCTTGCTGTTTTGCCTGACCTGCAAAATACATACAAATGCCTGAGCCACACCAGTAACTTCTGTTTTCCCTCTAAACAGGCGTCTGGCCCTTCTGGTGGCAGATAATCTGTCTGTGACACAATGGGATTATTGACACTGCTAGACAGGAGAATAACACATGGAAAAGCAGTGAAAGTTTGAGCAAAGGCAAATCACTGAGCTTCCACAAAAAAGAGTTAAATGAGTTTAATCCAGCAGCCCTGTTTGACAGCCCTGTTGTTCTATAAGCAGCTTTGGCAGACCTGACTCAAATCTTCTCAGAAGCACACAGAGGATGGAGCACTGCTGTGGAAGGAGTCAGGAGCCAGGTTTCCCACAGGAGCCAACTTGCCCATGCTGGCAGCCCCCAAGAACTGGATGGGGAAGAGGATGGGTGACCACAACATCACCTTGTGGGAGACATACATCCCTCACCTGTACAGAGCCTCAAGGAAAGCAGCACGTGTCACTTTTCCTGCCTCTGCTAAAGCCAAAGAAGTGCTTGGCTAGAGACAGTGCCACGAGCTGGTGGAGAGGGCTGGGTGTGAAGAGGCAAGCTCTCCATGGTGAGATCCCTTTCTTTTGGGAGCCCGGAGGTTTGCACCTTTGGCCAACTGCAAGCAGCAGAGCTGCAAGCTTCCATACTTGCTCTTGATTTTGCCAGTTTTCATTTTGCTCCCTGTACTTCCTCAAGCTGTTGTGGTGTGAAGAAGACTTGAAATGTGGGAGACAGGCCACTTGCACAGGGAAAATTTTTCATCCTCCTGAAAAATCAAGCTCCTTCAAACTGCCTGTGTTCACACCCTGGGAATGTTTTCCACTCAAGCAAGGCTTCAACCTCACAGAACTGGGTCTAGGTCAAGGTCTTGCAGGTTACCTAGTTCCTAGTCCTTCCCCACTGCTTTCCCCATGATAAATTCCTCACATAGCACCAACTGCATGTCAACACCAATGCTTCATGAACTCTTTCCTGTACTGTAACTACAAAAAAGGGTAAGACTTAAATTTTGCAATAACTATAAGTTTACCAGAAGCTACTTTAGATAAAAATAAGAAGTAACCTGAATAAAAACTTAATATTTGAGTTTTTCTGTTGGGCTAAATGGTGTTTATCTGCAAAATTATATCCGTTATGCATAAATCTATATTTGATGGTAATATTCACTGATATGTAATCATCGATTCTTGGCTGAAAAAATTTGTATGGATTTGGATTTGTGTGTCCATTCTGGTTTCAAGCAAACACTCTACTGTTCAGGTCATTTAGATACAGCATTTCAATTCAACCTTTTCTACTTCTAGAAAACTGGAAGAATTTGAAGACTCTCTTTTTTTTTTTTCCCTACACCATTCTTTTCATATGAATGGAAACAGAAAGTCTTTGATTTTCCTAATTTATCTGAGTAACACTTGTTGTCTCCACATTATCCCTTAAAGTATTTTGGGTTATCTGGAAAGACAGTACAAATTTGGCAAGAATTCCTACAAATTTGAACTACATTTAACTGTAGAATTGCATTATTTTTCCCACTTTGCCTCTTGCAAATTGCAGAAATACGGGCTGCAAAAAAGAAATAAATACCAACATAGAGGCTATATTAGCCATAAACTTGAGTTAAATACTGAGATTTTCATTCAGAAATATTGTCTCCTGTGTTAAGTTTTTTTAAGAGAGCTTGGAATTCCATGTAATCTCCAGAGTCCTTGTCTTAGGTAGCACCAATAAATTTTCTCCAGTACAATGACAGGATCACAGAAATAAAGAAGTTGCAGCTGAGACATTCTTATCTCTGAAAAATCTATTGGCAAGTCTTGTACTACAGAGTATTATATATGCAAATATGTTACTTTAAACCAAAAGCTTTTATCTCAAGCAAAACCTCAGTAAATGTTTTAAATTCTCTCTCAACTAAGCAATTTCATTTCCTTCAACATTATACTGTTGACATTAGAGTTATTCTTAATGAGAACACACAGGTTTCAGAAGAAACTTGTGTGACAGCTGAAGTGCTTGTAAGCAGGACTCAGAAACAGGTTTTTTTAACAACTATTTTTTACAACTTGAAATTCTTTTTTTATGAAAACCCTTTCTTCAAGAAGAAGCAAGCTTTGGGTTAGGGCCAGCAACAGAGTGCAGGCATAGCTGCATTGCTGCAGAAATTTGGGATATCTTCTCTTATCCAGCTCCCTTTGGAAGCATAATACTCAGTCCCAGCACCTCCAGTTTTCTTCCCTTCACCAGCAGATTATAAATGAGATTCTCACTGCTTTCTCAGTGGCAAATTATCTGAACAAGTAAAATTGTTTCAACAGCAAATCTTGGATATGACCCAGTCTAAGACAATCAGCTACAGAATCATAAAATCATTACAACCTCTAAGATCATCAGGTTCAACCAGTAACCCAGCACTGCCAAGCCCACCTTTAAACCACGTCCTTAAGTGCCACACATTTTTTGAACACTTCCAAGAATGATGATTCCACCATTTCCCCGGCCAGCCTATTCCATTACCTTTCAGTGAAGAAATATTTCCTAATATTTCCTAAAATCTAAACCTCCCCTAGTGCAACTTGAGGCCATTTCCTCTCATCCTGTCTGATTACCTGGGAGACGAAACCAAGGCCTACCAAGTTATGCTTTCAGACAGCTGTAGAGAGTGATAAGACCTCCCCTGAGTATCCCTTTCTCCTGGATAAATAACTGTATTGCCCTCAGCTGCTCCTCATAAGACTTGTGCTCCAGAACCTTCATCAGCTTTGTTGCCCCTCTTTGGACATGTTCCAGCAACGCAATGCCTTTCTTGTAGTAAGGAGTTAAGTAAAGTCATTCATCTTGGCTGTAACAGCCTGAGGATCAAATTCCTGAACAAACTCTGGCAAATGGAGATTGGACCCTGAGCTTCCTGAAAGCCAAGATTTCAGTGAAGGCTGAAATCACAAGGTATTGTTTATTGTGGTACATGTAGTCTTTCTCTCATTGGTCTTGGCCAGGATTTCACCATTATCCACAATCTGGGGAAGATATTCAGTTTTCAAAATTTAAATTTTCTGCCGGACAAGTTTTGATCAGTTCTGCTAATGATACTCTTAATTTTTTCATTAATATAACAGGAAGCAGATGTTTTGAGCTATAATTTGTTGATTGTTTCTTCTATTGCTAACAGGTGCTCTAATCTTACTTTAATACTTCCCTAATTTCTGTAAATCTCTGAGATATATGCATACAAATAATATGAGGCTATTATAGCAAAAATATTATGCTAATGTAATTGCTTGAGCAATATTTATTATCTTAAATTTTAAAAAAACCCATGAGAGCTGAGCATAGCTACTCTTCTCATGTAGGATGGGACATTTCAGGTTATTTCTACTTTGGAAATAGTATGCCTCAACCCATATACAGTGTTAACCAATATACGTTTCTTGAATCACTCAGCACAAAAGTGAAACTATTAGGCTAAAGAAGAATTAATCATATATGGACACATGAACTCAAACTTGCATGAAGAACTTTGAGTTCTTTTACTACTCCAACCTTGCCAGATAAGAGACAGCCTCAATCCAAAGCCATCTCAACTCTTCATATGAAATTCAGCTTTATTAATGTGGCTAAAAAACTTGGAAGAAGAGGTAGCTCATGCCTAACCATTTTGGAGTGTGACTATGTCAGCACTCAGCCACATCAGCATTGCCAGTGCTATTCTTATGACAGTCCAAGCATCACACATGGATTAGTCCAACAACCTTTGCTGATCAGAGTCCTTCCCACTGCCAAAGCCAAGGGCAAACACCGGACCAGGAAAATACATTAATACCAAGTTATAGAGAAACTTTATGTGGACGAGGAGGAGAGGTTTGCCATTGTTTTCAATGGCAAGTGGTTGGACATTTTTCTACCAGGATGCTGTTTCAAAGATGGATTATCTTACCCAAAACTGTAGGCTTCAGACCCCAGCCTGTAGGCTGCAGCCAGCTTGTTGATGGATTCAGATGCATGGCTGTAGGCAGCTGAGCTGGTGCTGAGGGATTCAGAGTCAAGGCTGTAGGCAGCAGATCTCTTGCTTTGCGCAGCAGAGCGGTCGTAGGCTGTGGATCCATGGCTGTAGGCTGCCGACTCGAGGTCGTAGGCTGTGGATCCATGGCTGTAAGCTGCTGAGGAGTCAAGGCTGAAGCCTGCTGCAGACGAGTGGCGATAGGCTGCGGAGCCCCTGGCGTAAGCTGCAGATCCTTGAGCGTAGACGGCAGATTTGCTCTTTGTCTCCTTTTGGTACTGGCTCACAGTGGAGGACAGCGCTTTGTGGCGGTACGCACGGTCATAGTGCTCGTGGTGTCTTTGGTAGAACGGTAAAGACATCATGGGTGCCTTTGAATTTTGGGTTTCACTGCACTTCTCTGAGTGTAAATAAACAGGATAATGTCTGAAAAAGAACAGGTCAAACATAAGGACTACCATCAAGGAAACTCTCTTGAGTTAGCATACAAATAATACCCAACTTCGCACAAACTAACACTGAACTTGAAAAATCAACTGCAATGAATTTAGAGTTATCTTTTTGTGATGTGATTTGGACTTTCATACAGGCTCATATTCAGGTTTCAAGATGCTCACATGTCACCCATCATGACCAGAAACTTTTGCACCCTTGTGTCTGTTCATTTGTAGTCAGCTCCCTGCTACGGCAAACCATTCAAGTTTTATGTGCTCACTTATTACTGAAAACTAATGAAACTCTGTGTGCCTGGCTTCTTCAGAGACAGTATAAATAATTTTGTTCAATTACAATAGAGATAATAAAGTAATAAATTGTTTTTAAAGGCATGACGAAATCCAACAAGGCTATAAAAGCTGAAACAAAAATATATGAACACATTCATTTTTGTAATCCAATTTTCAAATTGAATTTAATCTTCCATTTATTATTACAACAGTGAATAAAAACACTAAGATTGAGAAGGAAGTCAGTTTTTCTCTAAATGTGCATTACAGTGATTGTTTTGTACGTGATACCAGGGTTCAATTTAAAAGGGCCTATTGTTCATTATACTTTTACAGTTGAATCAGGGATCCAGTCTGTATGTAACGGGTAAAATAATATCATGCTCCTCAATACAAATCCTTTTCTTTAAACCTAAAATATCATGTTCAAGGTTGTCAAGACCTTTCCTCCAGATGATAGGCCCATTTCATTTTAGTTTGCATGTCATCAGTTGATTGTCTTGTAGTCACTTGTAGCACAAATTTTGATCAGGTGAGAGGTAGTTCCCCTCTCAAAATGGGATGAAAGTTGAGTGCAGAAATAATTTCCCTTGTCTGTTTGTTTGTTTTAAAACCAGCAGTTCAGTTATTATTTTGCTTTTTTATTTTGCTGTTGTTATAACTGACTTTTTCTACTATGACATGCAAGCTTGTCTCAAGTAATCCATATGATAACCTTTCTTTCTCTTTCTTTTAGGCTCATGTGGCTACTAGGACTGTCCCTGATTAGTAGTAGAAATGAGTTACAATAAGGAAATGTTAACAAGGATTTAAAGAGGATCCAAAACCAAGGGTGAGAGCTGTTTGTTATTGTCTTGGATTTTGTTTGTTTTTTTTTTTAGTATCAATCATTCTGCTTCATGACTTCTTCATATTACTGAAAAATAATTTAATGTTTGGACTTAAAATACACGTACAGAACTGGAAGACAATCATGACTTCATGAAAATCTAAATATCCAATTTGGGTTGTCCTGCACAGGGTCAGGAGTTGGTCTTTGATGATCCTTGTGGATCCCTTCCAACTCAGAATATTCTGTGATTCTGTGATTTTTTCCCCTGGTCTTTTTGCCCTCTAGATTTCAGTCCTTGGCTTTTTCTTTAGTATTTGGTTCTGATGGCAAGTCAACAAATTTCAAACTATTCTCTTTGAAAGCTGCTGAGGTATTTGCCCTAACCAGGGCAAATCATGAAAAAAAATCCCAAAACCAAAAACCCAACAAACCAAACCAAACAAAAACCAAAAACAAAGAGGAAAATTTTCTTATATTTCAAGGATCTCACAAGGGAAATGCTCCTTTTAGGATAACTTAATTGATTATTTAGTTGCAGGAAGTCAACAAGGAAGAAATTTATTCAGAAACTTTTTATGTAAAAGAACTTGCTGATGTCCTGACCAAAGGGAAACTGAGACTTCTAGGAGACCAAATTATACATTTACTTTATTTTTATCTGAGGAAGAAGGAGAAATGGGAAAGAGTGTTAGCCCATTGGTCTCTATGGCAAAAACTGATGTTCCTTTTTAACTCTCTTATTCCTAATGCTGGCTATTTTTTCATGTCAGTCTAAAAGAATGTAATCATCCAGTCTAGCATCCTTGTTTCTAGTACCTGTCAGTATTTTGTGTTGTTACTTATTTAATTTTGTTAGCTATTGGTAGTATGTAGTTCCTCTTAATTTCCCTGGTTTCAGAAGATTTTTTCCTTCATTTTTCTTCGTTGCCTCCCTCTTCCACCTCTGCAGAGCTGGGTTAAGACTTGTAAGTCTTTGTGATCACTGCCTGGGAAGGTTAAGGCATACAGAAGAATACTGTCTTGCACACTGAAAGGGAAGGAACATGAGAACATCCTGTTTTCCTTCTGCAGAGTACTATGGTTTGTCTTCACCAGCTTTATTTGAAGTGTTGGCTGGCTTCACCATTCATACAACAGCCACAATGCTAACAGGCATGCAGCTCAGGCATTCCCACAGCCTTCCAAGCTTCAAAGCATGGAAGGTGATCCACAAGTATGAAGCACTGCATGTGTTGCCCATTAAGAAGTTAAACGAGGCATTTCATTTACATTTTATCAAACCAAAGGAGCGAATCAAAATATACATTATTCTTCCAAACACGAAAGGTCTGGATCTCACTGTTCTCAGGAGTAAAAGTCTGTGATAGGAGTAAGGACTGTGATAGCAAGGCAGGCACTGAGCACTAAGTCAGCTCTCATGGTTCAAATCAAAGACCAGCACTGACTCACATCACGTAAAAGGAAACTCCTTTCATAGGTATTTTATCACAGCATGAGTTATGTTTTATATTTCCTCTGAAACATCACGGATTGCTCACAGGCCAGGATAAGTTGGTTACATTAGTCTGATCAGACACAGTAGTATCGGAGATGACAAGTAACTCAGAAACTTCCAAGGACTTTGATCCCACCTGGAGCACTGCCTGATTATCAGATTGACTCCTATCTCTTAAGTTTTATCTATGCTACCTGCACTTAGTCTATGTGCACCAACCAGCCCCCTTCAGTGTGAGGGCAACACTCCCTCTCAAGATCAGTGTAGCACTTCAGAGCTTGGCCTAAAAATATTAGTGGCCATAGTTAGATGAATTCACAGGTTTTGGAGCTATATTTTAGCAGCTGTTGAACTGAGTATTTAAAATTACTACTGAGCAGACAGACAGTTATGTACTTGTCCATAGTTCATAGCTACACATTAAAGGAAGTGATTCTGCTGGCATTACCTCTTGTTGTGCTGTTTAGCAGTCTGTGTAATTCTTTAAAGATCTACTCCATCAATCAATGAAAAGAGTGAAGTAGATTTAAAAAAAGAAACTCTTGTAGGCAGAGAAAAGATAACATCCTATGCAACAAGAAAATATTTATGTTATTTAAACATTCTCTAAGCGCACGGGAGAGTACATGACAAACTCCTCCTATATCTCAGTAACCCAGGCTTCATTTGAGAGTACTGTGACAATATGCAAAGATAGCTGAGTAAAAATAAAAGAGCCCCTGCACTACTTTCTTTTGTTTCACAGCTGAATGTTCAGATGTCTTCAATTCACATCCACAAATCCCTCAACTGCTGAGCTAAGAAGAATAAAGGGAGCTACTATCAGCTTGGCATTACAGATTCAGATTAAAAATAATTGAACACATAAAACCTTCCGGCATAAAAAAAAAAAAACACTTACCAGGATTCAAATGAATGGCAGCAAATGGAAGAGCTCCCAAGTGGATGAACAGCACAAAAATACAGCAACAATGAAGCCACCAAAGAAAGAGGTAGTTAGGACGAGGGGTAAGGACTGGACTTCAAGGTCCAGAACAAAAATAATGCCTGCAGTCAGTGGAATGTCAGAGCCCCAGTCCAGACCTTTTATGGCCAGGGGGATGCTATAAATATAGCATGGAAGAGGGAGAGAGACAGAGACAGATACCGATACCCTGTACTATCTCTGTGCAAAGACATGATGACGGCAGCTCCAAACTAAAGGAGATACAGAGTTCTCCCTTTAAAATATCCTCACTAAATTCTGCATAAAATCAGCATGCCAATTAAAAATTATTTCTAGGATTTTTTTTCCTTAGTTATATCAGATTTAGGAGGAGAGAAAAAAAATTGTGTCATGAACCAGAAACTAGGAAAGATCAATCCCTGTGTTGACCTTTGCTATGCTACAAGAACTTGAACATTTTATTGGTTCTTTTTTTTAATGCCAAGCCACAGTGCATGTAATATAGATATTTCAGCTTAATGACAGACAATCTACCAAGACTCTCTAAAGTCATATGAGTTACATTTGAGCAGAAATGTATTTTCTTTGTTCTGTTGACAGTGTTACTTTTTTATCATCTTCTTTAAGATAAAATGCTAAATTAAGAACATGACCTCATGAGGTATTTCAGTAGATATAAACAATGCAGCTCTAAAATCCAACTTTTTGTTTCTAAATCAAACAGTATTACCTCTAGGAATAATGAAATGGTCATGTCTTCTTTCATTTTGGTCCAGCATTCTGGCATAAAAATGAGTAATCAGTGTGTCTGAATATTACATCAGGATAAGTTCTGTCATCCAAGATCTAATAGCTGGAATGCAGTATGACTTCATTGTAAATACAATTTTCCTCTGTCCTGTAAATTTAGCTTTCAATAAAAGTGATTAGTGCATTTTATTTTGTCCATTTGCATTGACAGAAATATTAACCCTCTCAGTTCTGCTATAGCTTCTTTTCACACTTGCCGTGCAACACAACCAAGAACTTTCCAGATCCTCCTGCTCTGCTAGCACTGTCCCCTTTATGGGTGTAACCACCAGAAGAAGATCTGGACAAGGCTAGAGGATCCCAGGCTTTTCTCTACAATAGTTCATCAGTTTCTTCTTCACCTCACTGCCTCGATTCTACATGAAATCCCTTCCTTGTCCCCACTAGCTACTTGTTCCCTGGCGGGCCACTGCCTCCTTTCTGGAGCTCCACCATGCAGTAAGTTCAGAAGCCTCTCCACCTCCCACACCAGGAGCTGCTCAGGTGCACCAAATGTATGGGCTTCTGGTTTTTGCTCAAGAGAACAGAAACTATTGCCAGCAAAAAGTTGTGCAGTCATAGAAACTGTACTGTGGCTTAGGAAACTGGCCAAATTTGCAACAGGCAGAATGAAAAAAAGGAACCTTAATACAAGCTTTTCTTCCCCCAGAATACTGTGCCAGTGGTAGTGTCACTGAACTATAGGTTCTGGGCTATAATCTATGTTTTTAGTTAGAGTAGATAGACCCTCAGTGGACAGAGTCCTGGATTGCATTACAAACTCCTGATCCACTCCTTTGCCATGGGTCATTTGCACTGACATTGTAAAAGTCTCAATGACAGGCAAATTGCTTTTTAAGAATACAGGAAGATGTAGAGAAATGAAAACAATTAAACATCACATTTCTCTGCTCCAATTGCAAGACAATCTGTATAGCTCACATGTGGGGGATAAAAATCTGAACATTTTCAGTGTTTTTGTAAGGCATAATGGCACTATGAAGTTTAATACAGTTTTCAAATACTGTGCTGCCTCCATTCATTCTGTAAATAGAATGGAGCTACAGTGTAACAGCAAAATATTTTGTATTATTTTGCCCCTTAAATTTACACAATTTCAGATCTAGCTTTATTATGAGATAATATAATATCCACAGCTAATTTCAAATCACTGCGCTCCTATTTGAATATCAAAGTACATATTTTAAATCACTTGGAGCTGTGCAAGCCTCAGAATCCCTGCAGCACTCTGTATCCACAAGTATTTAGTCACATTGGGCTTGCTAGAGGCACCCTTCGGAAATATTAGTTCTGTCTTCTCCTAATTAGAACTACACAGTGAGACCAGTTTGTTTTTCTGAATAGGAAAGGTGGAATATTACTTTAGAACCATACATGACAGAACAAAAATCTTTCCAGACTGTCCACTGAAGTTTTGAGAGCTACAGCATCCTGTAGCTAGGGACATAAGTCAAATTCCACAGCATCCCGGTCCATCTCTTTCATTTGAGTATAATCTTAAATAAATCTAGCAAAACAATTTTTGGAGAACAGAGGCTTTGAGCATGTGTGCTGTCTTCTGGAGTTTTCCTTTAAACTTGGTTCCAGTTTTCTGAATTGATTTTTATCAAGAAGAAAAATCACTTTAGGAAGATATGCTATTGTCCATTATACTCCAACTAGCCATCTTCATAACCCACTGAAGGGAAGGGAGGTCTGTGTTCCCTGCCTTCACCCATTAGAAGGTATTAATATCCAGTTTTCTGTTGATTCTCTGCATCACTCAGCTCATATGTTTAACAAGGAGTCAACCTTTTAACAGAAGGGTCTGGGCGCAGCCTACAACAGTTTGAGTGTGGCCTCACACCTGAAGAACCAAGTACAAGATCACTGTCTCCTTGATATGGATAGAAATTTTTCCAAAAGCCTCTCAAGCTATTGACTGTTGGTGCCTAGATCAATTTTTCATCATACAGAAATATTTGCCTTACCATTATCAGCAACATTTATTCTGCAGTGTCTCTCTGCAACTGGAAATGTCGCATAAAAATGTTGTTGCTGACAGCATTTATTTTCCTTTGTAACATTGTAAAGGTTTCTGTCCATAGTAAAACCTTACCCCAAGAGCATATAGCAGATTCCTGGAGCTATTCCAAAACAAAATTCTTATATTTCTTTAAGTAAGTGCTTTTGGCACTTAGATTATTACTTTTTTTTAATGCATAGTATCTCCTGTCTTTTTAACTTCCATATCGAAACAGATGGTTGTCAAATGTCGTCCCACATTTTATCATTCTTTCCTAAACATCACATATTTTTCAATAACTTTATTACAGTAATGATGGATAGTTTCTAATATCATTGTTGTGTTTAGCTTTGTGCCTTGGAAAGGCTGGCCAAAACACCTTGACACATGATTGCTGAAGGACCAGAGTTGTACCTGGTAACTGTTATCTGTAACTGCAGATAACTCAAACCCAGAAAACTTGACTGAGGTACAGTATCTGAGCTCCTGCCACTTACATATGCAGCTTTTAGAAGCAGGTAATATGCTTCAAAATATGAGTTAAATAGTTTAGGCAGGATATTGGCCAAACAGAGGTGCCCAATGTCTGGGACTGGGGCAGTGGGAGGAGCACGGGCTGTCAGGTCCTGATAGAGCCTGTGAGGACCTCCCATGGCCCCTGGGGATCACTAAAAACTCTGGGGAGCACTAAAAACAGTGACTTTGCAGTGATTGTCATCCCCTTTTCTGTTTTTCACAGCCCACGTAACTGAACTATGTCATTACAAAGAAAACAATCTGTAGATATCATCTTACTGAAGTGCAAGCTACTATTGCAATACAGCAATTGCAATACAGCTACTATTGCAATACAAAGCAATTGCCTCAGGTGTTAAAATAATCATTTCCACAGTGATTCAGGCACAGCTCTGTGTGTGTGTACCCAGTACACAAGAACATCTTCCATTTTTTTTTGTCCTCACATTAATTGATTTAATACTTTTGACTCAATCAAATGTTTCTTTTAAAAGAAAGGATAGTGGCTATGTCTTAATAGAAGAAACAGAAAATGGTTTTAGCTCTTTAGCTATCAGACTTGGAAATTATGTCTAATATAACAATTAGGGTCAAAGAATTAGAACAAAGTTTTGAGGAAAATTTGCATCAGAACTTCATATATTGCTTTATTCAACACTCCCTGCAGGACAGACCCCCAAATTTCAAACATCAATCATGAGTAAGAAAGTCTTTCAGAAGTTGGGGGTGAATGCAAAAAGACCTGGGAAGACAAAGAGGTGAACATTAGACTGCTTAGTATTTAAAGAAGAGAAGGAGATACACTGAAGAACAGAAGGAACTGAGATTAGGCTCTGATGGGTGGACATGTAAGTCAGAGATAATTTTGGTGATTATTTCCCAGGTGTGATTTAACTTTAAATGAACTAGCTCTAACAGCAACAGTGTAAGCTATAGCACTAAATGATTATAAGACAATTGCCAAACCCACCAGGACATTTTGCAAATATTCAGAGAGTTAATCAAATTATTTGAATCCTTTTTTTCAGTAACTTAAAATATTTGCTATAGCTGGTGACTTCAGACTCCAATGCAGTTATATTCCACAAAGGCAGCAGTATGTTTAACTCTGAAATGGAACAATCCTGATTTTTATGTGATGGGCCAATACTCTGGTTTCTCCATCTATGCTGTAGGACAAGTTTTTTTTCATTTCTGAAACTTTAAGTTTGGGGACTCAACAAAAGGGACTGGCATGAGCTAAAATAAGATGCTTCAAAGACTGGAGGGCAAGATCAGTTATCTGTCTGATGTTGGTCAGTATTGGATAGTTCAGGAAAACAAGCAAGAAATCAAAGTGGACAGGTTTGCAATATCTTTTCCAGGGGATGTTTCACCTTAACATTTGTTGCTTAACTTGTTTATTATCTTATAGTTCAAGTGACTTATAGGAGAGGTTGCGGTAGCTTAACAAAGCCCTTTATTAAAATAGAAAATTAAATTGCTGTTTACAGTAAAATTCTAGAATTCAGTATAACACTAGTCCTACAGATGAGAGCTCAGCCTTTACTGACTCTCTGAAAAGCAGCTGGGATTTGGTCATTTTATAAGCTGTTGGATGTTTCTAGTTCCTCATCTGTCTTTTTCTTGCTATAGCTTGTTCCTGGCTTTCTAGCAGAAACTGTCAATGTTTATTAGCACATCCCCGCCTCTTCCACTGA